>JAUZND010015263.1:0-27469 GCA_034780555.1 Coelogynopora nodosa | reverse complement strand
AATGCAAATATCCCTTCTAAAAATATCCCGTAAAATAAATTTATTAAATATTTGACCGCGGAATTAAAAATATGAGTAATTAAATATATGCGGGGAAATAACGAAAAAGAACCCAATTTTCTAATTTTATTAATAAGTCAATTTTTTTTTAATGTCACAACTAAAACAAGAATGATTTATTTGGTTTTGATTAAAACGGTTTCATAATTTAAAGAATTTTTCATCATTATGTATGTGGATATAGATGATAGACGAGGTTGCTATACGCGCTTGATGGTTACGCCACCCTATTGTTAAATATATACTAATTTTGCCATATATTAAACCTTTGTTATCCTTATAATGGAAGATTCCATTAAACAAATTTTTAATAATATAATAATTTGTTTCATTTAATTAATCAAAAGAAAGTTATCTGTATAGTAAATAGTTTTATATATGTAATATTTATAAATATTTCGTATTATATTATATAAATATTTGCCACAGATATCTTTCTTTTAATTTTTTGTATTAATAATTAAAAATATCTAATTTTAAATTATAACCACGATTTATATTATGTTAAATGTAAGTTGGACTTTATAAAGTCAATAATCATAAAATCATAAATTATAAAAAAAACGCAATATGTTGTTCATATAACTTGCGCGTATAGTCTAATATAGCTACAGATATAATTAACATAGAATACACGTAAAGACCGCTACCTTATTTTAAATTAACTAGATGAATAATTATATTTGTCGCGCATTGAAAGCTATGTGACATAACCATATCCAAAGCCGTGTGATCGAACGTGGTCTGGGTTTTTTTGGTGTGATCAAACGAAGTCAGTGGTTTTTATTAAGTAAACATTAGTCAATATAATTGGAGAATAGCGACCCGACCTCATAGTTTTTTATAGATTGGGTGAGAGACATGTTTTTTTATTCCTCTGCTACTTTTTAACTAACATTGTAAAACATTTAAAAAATAATATATGCGAAAATGCCATTATTTCCGGCTTTCTTCACATGTATTTAATTTTTTTTATAATTAACAGAAATGTCCGCCATCATTATTTCAAAATGAAGTGATAAAATATAGCTTTTTTAAAACTGGAGTCTATAGTTTCAACTGAGGTTACTTTTTATTGATTATAATCTTCTTTATTCTGAATGGCTATTTTCCGAAGGAAAATATATCCGCGGCTCCATGTTAAACCATAGATATATATAATTGTTTATATCTACATTAATGAATAAAATTATAACTCACATATAACTACTATAACATTTAAATAATATTTAACATATAGGATACATAGTAGTAATTGAAAGTGGCATCACATTAAAGAACACTAAAAGCAAGTGCTCACAATTATGGATTACATATGTAGACTTTATTTAAGAAATGCAATTTTATATTGAACTAATATTCAGAGATAGACTTGACCCTATGGTATGTATGACAAGGATTTATTTTTACAACGATTCCACTTCACAAAAGACACAGTTCGTAATTCTCCGTAATTTTTTCTTGTGATCTAAGTCCAATTCTCATTTTTCTTTTTATTTAATTATATTTTATTTTCCTTATTTTCAATTATCGTCTTTCTTTCCTCAATTAAATCCTACAACACAAGCTTTGTTCCTCAGACAGCATATTTGTATCACTATAATTATTTTTTTAACTATAGTTATAATTAATTGTTCATGCGTTTTCTTATAAAAAAAAATGACCAATATAAACACAAAGGAAATTTTGATGAATATAGTGCGATGTTTTTTCACATGCTAATCTTACACGAACATAAGTGATTTTAACAAGATTGTTGAATAATATAGTTTGCAACTTTCAACAACTTTTATTTTTTATTATTTTGCTCTATTTAAGTTTAATTGAGTAATTAATATACTAAAATCCTCAACGGAATGGCACGGCATATGCCCACAATGACACATGATAAATTACGACTCAGGTCGTTCGACCCTTTAAACTTTAACTAGTTCAATGGTTCGACCTCAGTCTTCTTTCCATCACACCATCAAAATGACTCTGGGACTCTGGTTTCTGTTGACTCGGGTTTTCGACCATGGCAATTATTTTGAAAACCGACCTGCGACCACGTTCGATCACACCGCTAGTTTTATCTCTAAAAGGAGTAAATAAACAGTAGTATATGTTGATTAGTTTCTGCAGTTGTTACATAATAGAGATAATCATTATATCATGAATTATTAACACACCACTACAATCCCCTTACCTTATTTTCCATACCCAACCTTTTTCCATCCCCCCATTAGCAAATACCGACCAAGAATATAATATATCGCTACTAAACTTCATTCTACTTTAAGCTTTTATCACTAATGGTCGTGTTCATCAGATATCTCGTCTGCACTTTCCAATTTAATATTTTATTTTATCTAATTGCTACACCCATTATTTACGATACCGATATAAGTAGTATAGAAATTGAATCTCTGCATCAATCCGCAAGTGCCTGCCATCTTCCCTCCCCCACCTCCCATCCTACCAACCCCCTCTGCCCCCCACCATCAAACCTTCTCATAATATAAATAACTAATTTTTTCGAAAACAAACAAGCAAATTATTAAATAATTCACTATAATACGGAATCCAATTAATGAAAAAAAATAAATCCTGGTAATACGAAAATTGTAATTATTCCATGGCTCTTCTTTAATCATCCGTTGCTAATTGACGTCATATGTATTGCCGTTGTATTTATTGACGTTTTTATTGTTTTTGCTGCTAACGCGTTATCCCGGTCAGAGGAGCCGAAACTCTTGCAGATAGGAGGCCACCGCACGAGGTCCTCCGCCAATACGGACAATGGAGGCCTCCCCATCCCTAACGTCCGCAGCCGCAGGCCAAGGTGTGCCGGAATCTCTTGAAGCCAATACTGCAGAGTATCCTCCTCATCATTTCAATAAGGACACGTAGGAAGCATCCCCGCGTACACGCGAGCTCGGTACGCTGCCAACACACGGCAATACCCACTCCAGAGCTGCGTAATCATCGTTTCAGTGCGCTGGAGTAAGCCTGCCGGTTGTGGCGCGACGTTGAAAACGAAAAGAGTGCGCTCATGGAAAGACCTGAGGTCAATGGACATGGTCTTTCGACCCATTATCGTTCCGCGGGCCAATAGCAGCCTCCCGGGCCTCCCTGTCCGCAACTTCATTGCCATGAATGCCGCAGTAACTAGGGATTCACTGGAAGAACACAGTACAATTTACCCGCATCAAAGTAGATCTCACTGAACCCATTTATGGATTACAGAAGGACGCCCCGCTGTTCAAAGCAGCAAAGGCGGACTTTCTATCGGAGCAAATCAAATAATGACCCCCGACCTTCAGTCCGAAGCCATTTCACCGCTAATCCAAGGCGCCCACCTCCGTCTCAAAGGACGAGGCGAACTCCACATCCCTTAACCGCCGGGTTACCACAATAGTCAGATTTTCATCTGACACACTCATAACGTCCGCAGCACTATCCCCGCGCCTCAAACCACTCTCATCCGATTTATCCGTATAAAAGGTTAAGTAAAACTGCCCAAGGGACCGAATAGTGTTCAACTCGTCTTCAAACGGATAGCTTTAGAATTATTACAACAGCTGCCCCCCTAAAAGAGAGTTTGACACACCACCCTCTGTTTTAACACTTCCACGGGGCGGTAGTAACCAGGGGGAACTTTCCACTTTCCATCCAACGCATCGCGATAGGCCGCCCAGTTTGCCCTGTTCCAATTGCATTTTAGCCTTGGTTTCCCTTCAGCCTGGATATTGACTTCCAGGTCAACCTCACTAAGTACCGGGTAATGGTCCAGCCCTAGGCCATCCAAGCATCACAACTCCACCTTTCCCAGACGGGAATTGAGTACCACCTAAATATCCGGTGTACTCAATCCGCCCGTTCCTGGATTAAGCCTTATCGCCGATCCGTCATTCAGACAGCCCAAGTTTACCCCTAGCCACTCCTTGATCTTCTCTCCAAGCTCGTCAGACGGCTGGATTGTATCACAGAGTGTCGAATGCCCGTTGAGATCACTTCCAATAAAGTGATTCAGAGAAACAATTAAACTAGAAGGATCCCCCCAGGGAACCAGGTCGTCATGTTTAATTCAGCTCTTAGGGGAGCATACAGCAGCTAATTGATAGAAATTAGTGGGTTCGATCTAGATTTTGATCTACATCGATGGTTAATGAATTATGATGAATTATATACAAGTATTCACGTGTATAAATAACATAATTGTACATAGAGATGTACATTATATTATAATAAATAATTATAAAAATATTATCTATAATTATTGTATATTTCTAATATATAATATAAAGGGACGACGGCAAATAATTATTATTTGGGGGCCACTATAGAACTAATAAATTTTCAAAATTAAAAAGACAAAAAATCGTTCAAACTAAATCAGCATATTACGAGAAAAAGCATTATACAATTAATTACAACACTGGGAAAGATGTAACAGAAATTGATTACAAATCTAAGGAAATTTACGAAGTTGTCCAAAATGTCGATTTATAAATAATAATAATGAACTTTAGTAATAAAATACAGGAAATTTCAAATAATACATATGTTTAATAGTTTTACACCTACATATTATATACAACAAAGTAGTAACAAGGTAACTCAAACACATGATGATCATCGCCATCATCGAAGCGATTTGAGAAGAGGCGAAGGTGCGAAAATGAGAAGCGATAATTTCAGACCAAAATAGATATGAAATTTTTCTATTAAGGTAGCAATACCTCCAGCAGCGATCCCATTGTCATTTTGGGTAGTAGCATTGACTTCCACCAAAGTTTCCATTAAAGTATTGTAATTTTTTATAATGGAATCTAATGCTTTTTTCCTGCCAATCCAATGCATAGGACAAAGTGGTTTTATTCCTGGACTGATATTAGCTTCCGGGCCATTTGATAAGTGAGAGGATAAATTTATTTGGACCTGTTCAAATAGTGCTTGCCTCTTAGTCGAGTATTTGAATAACCTGGTAACCTCTCGATCTTTGATTGCTTTGGTTTTTTTGTAGCATCTTGCAGAACAAGATTTATACAATGGGCCAAGCAAAGGATGGTGAGTGCTGCGGGGAAGTCTCTATGGATATTGACTGGTACTCCATTCAATCTCCCTATCATGTTCAATGCGCCATCAAATAGGCTTGTCCTTTGCAATTTTTGATGGATAGAGAACATCGAATGAGCATGTGTTTTATTGTACTAGCTAAAGCAGTATATGTTGTCATTGGAACAGCAAACATGCAGAGAATTTCTTCATGAATAACGTAGTTGTCATCGACCCATCTGATGCATAGCACAAGTTGCTCAACATTGCTGACATCCGTGGTTTCGTCTGCCATAACTGCAAACCACTTCATATGATTTCAACGATAATTTTGCGTAAGCAGTAGTGGGTCATAAGTTGTAGTATCTGATTTACGACGTCATGTAAGAGATACTTTCCCTCTCTCAACCAGTTAGTAGCCCCTTTATCATCACTGAACTTGAAGACTATCTTTATTAGCTAAAACAAATTACCTTAACCGTCAGTTTTGCCACATATAGCGATTCCTTGTCAACCTAGTTATGTATGCCCTTCAGAAGTATCATCAAATGCTTATGATGTGTGGCTTGATCCCTCACCACCTGATTGTTGATTTCTGCGACCATAGCAACATCTTTCAAATACAGCAACTTTGCAGTTGATTCTTGATGATAATTACTTTTTCATGACTATCAAATTTACTTTGGCATGTTTCCAGTTCTGAAACCCTTGTAATTGGTTGCAGCTTATTAGTATAGAAGATATTTATTATTTTAAATAAAACTCATACTTTGGAGAGTATGTTATTTTTGTCATCCCCCCCCCCCACTCAAAATATTGGCCCATCCACTTCCGCCACTTTTAATATAATTATAATTAAATAGTTTGAGGTCTTAACATTAGTTAATATACAAAATAAAATGAGGTAAATGTAATAATAAAATTATTTTATTTTAATTAACTAGTAGATGATACTCTTATTTCGAAGCGGTATAGTCAATTTTCTCTTAGCAGTTTAATTTCTGTTATCTTCCTTCACTTTGTCATTTTCGCTTTATTGTATTTCATGTACATTTGAAAATTCTAAACGTTTCTTTTATAAGACAGCTGTTATAGTTGAAATATTGGTTTCGTAATTAAACATAAATTGCCTATAAAAAACGGCTTACACATATTATCAATATGGTTTTTTGTAAAACGTCATTTTTTAATTGTTTATCTTTGCTCTTCATATGCTCTTTTTTGAAAATTACTGTGGGTTTCAATATAGACACAATAGAACCAATTATCAAAAGTACTAGATTGGTATCAAAAGTTTCTCAATTAGGCTATTTTGGATTTTCTGTTGCACTTCATCAAGAAAATTTACTAGATATTGATAACCAGTTGAATAACAAGGCATATTGGTAAGTAAACAATACACATTTTAGTATCATGTACTTAGTATACCATCACCCATTTTGTAGACTATTTATTTTATGTAGGAGATATTAGGGTAATGACATTGTCCTATTTTAGCATTGATTTCTTTTTAATTTCCCTATTTTATTCATGTTTAAATATATTTAAATCTTAAATTTTCATACTATAATACACTAAATAAATACAATGCATGAATTTTATGTTTTGTAAATTATATATATTTTTGCACAATTGCTTATTGATAATATGGTCCCACTGACACTGTGAATAGCCTCATCTATATTTTATATATTTGTTACTGATTGTTAGAAAATTCAGATGTTTTGCAAACTGTATAGAAAAGTTGGACTGTTTTGCAAACCATTTGAAGTGTTAGATAGTTTGCACACTATCTGGACAGATAGAAAAAATTGTTTATACAATATTTTAATCAAATAAATACAGGCAAAAATACTATTTTTTATAAAAATTTAATATATTAAAACTTTATACAAATAAATAGTATTTTATATGAGCAGAGCATTATGTGACAATGATATCTTGGTAACTAGACCATCTACAGTAAAATGGTTTATACTATGATAAAGCTTATTGAAAACTGACCACTACTTACATTAACAAAATATTAAACTATTTTTTTATTTAAAAGTTATTTGAAAAAAATATATGATTTTTCAGCCATTTTTAGAATTATCTATCCATTGGACAGATAGCAAATTTTTAACTTTTTCTAATTATATTTACAATTTTTCAAATACATAAAATATCATTATCATACCTATTTACATATTTAATCAACATTTATATTAATAATTTAAAACATATATTATTGTTCTAACAAATTTTAATTACAATTATTTTCAATATATAAAATATTATACATATTTACATCTTTTATAAATTTTTATACAAATAAAATATTTTGTTATATTTCAATACTTTTTCAGCCTCATTTATATATTGTCTGCACATTTTCTATCTGGCCAGATAGATAGGAAATTGAAAACTGTTTTTTACTTTAAATTATAATATAATAATTTTTAATTAACATTTATACAATAATGAAAAATAATATTTTTAAAGCTTTTTTAGCAATATTTATATACTGTCGGCCACATTTTATATCAAACTGAAAGGGTAGAAATTTTTTACCTATTTTAACTTTTAATTTTAATTATTTTATATTCATGAAATATTACATTTATTTGCACCTTTAATTAACATTTACTTGAATAATAATTAAATAAAAGAGCTTTTTTAGCTATATTTACAATCATCTGCCACATGAATGGTTGGCAAATGCTTCAGATTGTATGTAAATAAGGTTAAAAAAGAATACAACATTTAACTAAACATGTTATTTATATAGATATTAATTAAATATGTAATTAGGTATTATATTATATATTTTTTCAAAAATTAAAAGTTTACATTTTACTATCCATCTGAACACAGTATTGTAAATAAGGTTGAATAAAAGAATTTAATATATGATGACACATTTTATTTGTTTAAACTTTGATTAAAGATGCAAATATGTATTATAATTTACATATTTAACAGATTAAAAATTTAAAATGTGCTATCTGGCTGGATCGATAAAAAATGCTCCAGGTGGTATGGTAAATAAGGCTTAAAAGTGTTAAATCATATATTTTAAATTTTCAATATGTTGATTAAAAATATTTATATGTATACTGTTTTATGTATTTAAGTTAAAAATGTACTATTCATCTAAACAGTTAGAAATGCTGAAATGCTTTAAAAATACAATAAAACATTTTATTTATATAAACCTTTATTAAAGATGCATATTTAACTAATATAAAATTTATATTAAAAAAAGTAAAAATATTGCTATCCTTCAAGATGGATAGAACATGTGGCAGATGCTGGTATGTAAATAAGGCTGAAAAAGTGCATTAATGATATAACAAAACATTTTATTAATATAAATGATTAAATTTGCAAATATGTGTTATATTTTATATAATTATTTAAATTTAAAAAAGTTTAAAAAATTGCTATTTGTCAGGATGTATAGCAAATATTTTAATGGTTTTTAATGAACTAAAATTCTTGCTTATTTGTTTAATGTTTTTGTAACATTTAAATTTTAGTAAAATATGTATTTTTGGCTTTTGTTAATTTGTTTGTTGAAAATATTGTATCAATAATATTTTTGCAAAAATAGTTTGCAATTCATCTGATTTTGCTAACTGTTGGTAACATATTTACTATAGATAAATTTTGGATATAATATCTTAGGCATGTAGAATTATATTATTAGCAGTATAATATTTATATAATTTTTCCTCTAATCATTTAAACAAATATTATATTAATAATTATTGTTTATCTGTTATATTTAATGAGAAATATCAATTATTAGCAAATTTATATATAATAATATAAAAAGCATTATTTAATATATAAATACAATTATAACATAATAAATTATTGCTTATTTATTATTCTGAATTGATCTATATTGGAGCTTATAAGTAAAATTAAGGGAATGTATCTCATAGTTTGCTAGTATTTTTTATGAAACCATATGAGAAAATGTTTATAAGAGAAAACATACATAGAAGTCAATAAGATATAAACAAAAGGAACAAAAGAAAGCTAGAAATTAACTATAAATACCTTCTGTTATTACAAATAGAATAAAATACACATGTTTGTGGTATTTTTTAATTTCTTAATTAATTTATATAATACTTTATAAATGTTATTATTGTTATTTTATCTGTTTGTGTAATATATACAATTTGATAATACATTGAGAAATACATCATAGTATGAGAATAAATGTGAAGGATATTTTAATTGCTGAATGTGTGTAGTATGAAAGTCATACTATTTAATGATCTTGTTATTTAATCATTTCATTTTTTGACATAATGTAAGATGTTAATTTTTTTTATTAAAATAGCTACAATATTTAGTTATAAATTATATAAAAATGTTACACCAACTCTCGAAAAATATTGTGACAGTCATCAGGGCCATTACTGAGCTCACCAATTGTAAGAACACAACAAATATGATACAGATTATTTTCTGTAGCTGCACCACAACTATGAAACTACCTCCTATCTTGTCTGCATGCAATAACAATTTTTTCTATTTATAAAATTAAACTCATGGCATTTATTTTTCTGTGATGTGTATTTAAAACGATGCTATTTAATCTGAAAATAATATCTTACCTGTCTTTAATACTGTTACTGTTTCATGCAAAACATATTTGTAGCTTATATAAGGGCTTCTGATATCTTTGGATCTGAAGCACGATATAAATTTAATATTATTTACTGCTCATTTATATACATATATGTAATAAAATATAACATATTAATAAAATTTCACTAGATCATTCGGAATTAGGTTCAATATAGCTACAGATGTGTACTGGATACTGCTGCCTATCTATTTATATGTATCAGTAATCAATTATAGATATATTAACTTTTTGAAATTGTGTTTTAAAATAATTTTCAATATAATATTGAACTAAATTTAAACTAAAAGAAAATTAGACACTCATACTAACAAATTGATACATTTGCATTCAAGAAACAAACATATCTAAAATGAATCCAAAATATTTTAATCAAATTATAGGGCTGGGCCTTGAAAACATTATGGCAGTTTACCTGGTTTATAGTGCAGCTTCTCATCTCCTGATTGAATGTTAATTTATTAAAAGTCATATAAACACCAGTTGATTTAATATTATATTTAACCTTAAGTAAAAATAGAATAAATACCTTTATACCAATTCTTTTGATTTTTAATATAACCAATAAAGGTTAGTAGATGTTTGTAGAGGTACCAATAAAAATATCTTAACCAAAAAGTGGGGTGGGGAAATTGTTCCACTAATATGAATTGTGAAAAAGGAATTAGGTTGTTGACTAATTTTATTATCAAAGGGTGTTCAGTATTTATTTCACATTAATTACAGTTTTTTGAAACTGAATGATGTATTAGGATATAGTTTAAACCCTTACATGTTAGAGTATGTAAAGTGTTTACTATTGTCTTTATTTTTTATAATAACATAGTATGCAAATTATACTCAGTTACCTCATGAACTTTAAAACATACATTTTCTGATAAATAGTGTATACTTTATATTTTTTGCTAATATATTTATATACCTTAAAACGGTGTTGTTTTTTGGTATTAGTTCAATGTTTTGAATTGTATAATGCCCTAATTTTAGTGAGAATGATCCTTTTTAACTCATATTAAACAATAGCAACATCTTTTTTAGATTACATTACCTGGAATTAGGTTAATTTTAGATTAACAAAATTATAATAACTAATATCTTGGTAAAAGGTCCTTTTCCTAATATGGTATTTACAGTAACTTCAACATGGAGAAAATAGCTTTATTGTGCCAGTAAATAATTATATTTCTATTATAGTTAGTTATAGTATTGTTATAAATATTTATATTTAGATATCTTGATAATGTTTCAGGCTTTTAGTTGGATCTCCTTTTGATAATGAAAACATTGGTTTTAAACAAAACGATCCTACAGGCGCTGTGTACAAATGTCCAATGACCGCACTAACACAGGACTGTAAACAATTTTCTCTGGAAATGAGTCATGAATATATTGTGAAAAAAAATCAACTTTTGGGATTTACAGTTAATTCTGGCACTGATCTTGCACATAACCAAACTAATGCATATGTAAGCAAATATTTACAATAATTTCTTTAATTTAATCATTTTTTCAAGACATGTATTTAGTATTTTTTTATTTCCAGACATGCTATCCAGGACGAATAAATAAAAAAGATATTATTTTCCAATCGGGTGGTTGTATTGGTATTAAAAACAACCTTGCCAAGGATTCGTTGCAACAGAATGTCTTCACCCTTGATTTTCTTAAAGCTTGTAAGGATATTCAAAATCATTTTCGAACTGATATGGAGAAGCGGATTTGTAGTTTTGGCTATTCATTTGCGGTAGCTCCTTCAAACAAAGACAATGGCTATATAATTGGAGTCCCATTCTATAACAGTAGCATTGGTAATTTTTAAATATTTTTTAGTAGTGAATGACTATTTATTAACAGCTTTGTTATATTTTAATTTTTTTCTTCTAGGTTCTGTTGTTACTGGCGTTATATCCTCGGATCCATCAAAACGGCCAACTGCAAACTATTTTCATCCAAAAGATCAAAGCTATCCTTTTTCATATGCAGGTAGAAAATATATTATTTTAGTGTATTTCTAAACATATAAATTTAATTTGTCTGTTTACTTTACAGTCGTAAATTCTCATTTAAATATTATTATATAACTTTGAAACATTTTGGACACGTGTGTGTATTATGTTAACTGTATTGTATTATAATTTCAAATTTATTATATAATATTATGTTTAAATATTTATCTTCATTGAATAATTAGACAATACATTTTTTATATATTTTTATGTAAATTTATCATGAAAAACATGTAATATAATTTTATCCACCATTTGCCTGCCAACTGTCCTGGGTAGAGTGTGTCCTGGGTATCCTGGCAAGGTGGAATTATGTCTAATAAACTCTTTGGCAGGTCTGCCGTTTATTGATGTTCTTCTTATTTTTTGTGCATAGTTGGCTAATAGTATATAATATGAAATATACGGCTTTTTGAAAATGTCATAAATCTTTAAAAAATGTTTTTTGTACATCCTACGTGATCATACTTATTGTCAATGTTTCTTTTATTTTTACTTTTCGGAAAAAAATGTCTCTGCTATTATTATAATTTTTTTGTTCACTTTAAATATGTGTCCAGAGATGTTATGATGCTAAACTTGTGCATTGAAGTCAAATCTATATTTTGAGTTATATTCAGGTCATTTATTCAGAAAAGGACATGGTTCTGAAACACTAACCAGTATTTCTAGACTCTCATTGAAGCTAATAAAAATGGAACATCTCAAAAAAAAATTCTTCCAAATGTGTTTAGTGAGTTTTTGAATCAGCGTACTTGTGTGATCCAATTAGAAAAGAATGGAGAATGTGACTTTCATCATTTGTTATTGAAATGAATGTACAATTAAAGGACGTCATCAATAATAATATTGGAAACAGGATCATAAAAACTTTGGTTTTGACTTTGTTACCACCTACATCACTGACTATCTTAATAAAGGAATAGATAGATTTGAGAAGAAGTTTCAAACATGAAAAATTTTAATTACTGCATTTGTACTGTCTTCTAGATGTTGTCCGAAGGTGTCAAGATTTTTAGTGGAATATATCCAGATTGCATTCGTCCACATCTCGTCACTCCTCTTCTAATGCCAGATCAAAATGGACTAAGACCACGAAAGAGCACAACACTTTTTTGAGAGATCGCTTTTTCTCAACAAAATGTAATTGTAGCATGTGACATCATACCGAGATCTAAAACTGAATAAATTCGGTCAGTCTACGGCATATCAGGAAAGTAGTCTGGTTATCACCATGAAAGATATACAACATTTATCATGGAGAATTCCAAATTGATATTCACCCGAATTAGAAATCAAAAATTTGAAGAATAAATGACTTTAAATACATTTTTAGGTGGCTACATTACAGAAAAAAAGTACATCGCTACAATATTTATATTTTACAATTTTCAGGTATCATTTTTATTACGAACTTCTATGAATTTATATATTTTTTATTTAACTTTGTGCATTCTCTATGCAACTGTTTTTTATAATATTTTGAATTATTTCGATTCATTTTGACTTATTATGAAATGGTGAAATCATCTATATCTGTATACAATACAAACATAATATTACCCTAATTCAACACCTTTCTTCTGTGTATTACTTTACTTCTGCTTCGATCGGTTTTACCGATTCTTTTATTATTCTTTTATCAAGAATTTGTAACGTTTCTGCTTATAGGTTACTCGCTCTCAAGTGGTAATATCCTGGCTACTAACAATATTGATGATTACAGTATAGTGATCGGACAACCTGGTATTTCCACATCGGTCCAGAGTAGCGGAAATGGGTCCATTATTATTGCTTTACAAAAACATAAAAAGGTCGCGGTCGATCACAGTTCTTATAGTGGAGAGCAGTTTGGGTCAAGATTTGGGCACTCTGTTCTTGCCGTTGATGTTAATGGTGACAAGTGAGTATAAAATCTATTTAAATTTCTAAAATATTGACTAGAATGCATGTTAAATATGTGACAAATAAAGATATACACCTGCGTCTATAAGGCACCTACTAAGAAGTAGTATGTTCGGAGACCCTATGGCACATAACCTATTACCTTCCGTGTCCTCCTTGATATGGAAACACAGTTTTTCTGGTGTGTATTTTCTTTTGTAAAATGTTTACCAATCCCAATTGAGAAAGAGATTTTTAATCAATATTGTGTTATATTACAATATATCAACACAACACGTTTTTATTATTGCTTATCAATTGAAAAATTGAACTCTTCTTACTAGACTTGCTAAAAATAGACTTATAATATGACATTTTAGGGGAAATCAATAGATGTACTCAAGTAATCGATTACTAAAAAGACGGATACTACTTTCATAGTTTTACAAAGCTCAGTCAGAGACCGAATACATCGTTAACAATCTTTATTATATAGAACAGAAAAGAACAACTTATTCCAGACCTAAATATAGTTTAACCAGTATAAACCAGTTGCATTACTACCGATTATACACTCCCTCTGTCATAACTATTAATTATATATATATACAGTGCTCTAAAATTTAATCGTTGTACAGGTGGGACGAGGTGTTGGTTGGTGCCCCTTTTCTGACGGTGAATGACGGAATCGAAATTGGCGGTGCCTATCTCTACCGAAACATCCGGTCTAGTACCGGCCGTCCACTGGACAATCCACCCATTCGAATTCTTCCCATCAAGAGTTCACTGCGGGGTCAGTTCGGTGCCTCTCTTGCGGCTATCGGAGACGTCAACCGAGATGGATTCCAAGGTGAGGTGTCTGTCTGACTATGTGTCTGGTTACCGTTGTTGTTCTTGTCGCTTTGCTCATGTCGTTATTTATTAAGTCTAAAAATAGACTTTTTATAAAATCTTAAATTTATTTTTTATCTAATATCTATATTAATATATTTTGTACATATTACTTTGGATCATTTATTTGAATCAGTTTAAACTAAGCTTTTAATCATACTTTTGATATGTGACCTGCATTGCCACTTGTTGTAGTAAAGATAAAATATGATTTTAATGCATTCTGTCGTGAAAAGAATATTTGTTATTTTATATTTTAAAACTGTATGAATTCATTTCTATAATAAATTAATTTTACTCTCATGACAAGCAGCTGCTTAGTATTGATTATAGAAATAATTACTTGATTATAACAACTAAATAGATATGAAAGATCAGGAATGTTTTTGCTTCTTTTATATAATTAAATAGTTCACATGATATACCTTAATGTATTATTTTACAAATAATATTTTTTTCATTTTATGAAGATACAAAACAATTTTTACGATTGTGTGATGTTGCCGTTTTGTCTTATATCGGAATCGTTGTTGACAAGATGTATCAAGTTTTATGTTGTCGCCATCACATATTTATATTATGAGTCGCAGTGTCTCATTGCATTACTGTTATGTCCTGTTGTCATTTTGTCCAATATTCACATTTGTCGTTGTTTTGTCTTGTTGCTGTTATCTGTCTGTATTTTTTATTATTTATAGCGAAAACATTATAATAATGTGTTGTTGACCTTTATTTTCAATTGTCAAGATTTTGCGATTGGGGCTCCATTTGAAAACTCCAAAGGGGCGGTCTACATCTATCACGGAAATAAGAAATTCGACTTTAGTAAGCCATCACAGGTGAGAAACAGCAATTCTGTAACACTGTATCACTTTATTGCGTCCAGCTCTGTGAACATTCATCTATTAGCTTGAATCCTGTCTGGCACTGCATGTGGATCTACATGTTTAACTGTTGTGCCTTATCCTTTTAATATAAATATTCACTTACTTCAAATATTAATTTTTTAACAGTTACTAAAATAATATAATTATTATAACACCCAAGGAAGAATGAGGTAAAAATACTTTTTATTTTTTGATTAAATTCAAGTTGTTTTCAACTAATTTGTATATTAATAAGGTAGCGATGACATGGTTCATAAACCAGTTGTGTTTATTATAAAAACAATATGTTGATTATTTTCCCCGTATTTCGTTGTTTTTTAGAATGATATAAACTACATTCGATTTCAATGTATACTAAAATGTGTGATGTTTATTACGGGAAAAGTATATTACACATGTTTCGAAAAACTGCATCAGTCTATATATTAAAACAAAGATTTTTCATATTTTAATTAATGACTTTCCACATCTCTAAACCTTATTTATTGGGTAATAGTAAATCAACACATTCTATTCAAATCCTCAATATCACCAAAAAACAAGTCTTTTTTGTGTACATTAAATTAACTAAATGATTGCCTTACGTCATAGTGTGTGTCATGGCTATTACTAGGGACTACTATACTAATAGCTATTATTATGGTAGTCCCTGCTATTACAAAGTATTATTATATTATTACACGACTGGCAACTGATTATTTCAGCAGTGAGTCTGACTGTGTAGGCCTAACTATACTGTATGTTCAGAAATTTATCAGTGAAATACCGAGTATACCTACACTGTTGATATTTTCTCAAAAAACAAGACTCTCTCTCTCTGTATATATTATTATCTACTGGTTTGGCTTGCGTCAGTCAGTTAAGTTTCTATATCTTTTGGCAACTATAAGAAAGTAAGCGCGTGTTCTGTGTTGTCACAATATGCCGCAATATGCACACACCACGTCCCGGCATGGCTTTCATGCGGGTTCTTGGATTTTCTTCTTTGTTTGGCCGTCGATGTTTCTTTGAATGATGTAAAGAATGAAGCCATATCGATTCAGTATTTGACAGTCTTGAGTATTGTCGACTAATTTGGAAGCATTTATTGGTACATGTTACTGTAACTATCTTTTTGAATATTGTGAAATATTGCCTGGAGCCGTCCATGTATTTAATTTCTGCTTATTGATTCGGAGCTTTTTGTAAATGCTCTAACTTTTTAAATTCTCCATGGTTATTTAAAACAGATGGGTTGTATACATTGCAATTTGAAGAATACATTGCAATTCCATTACTAGGCCCATGAGCTAGGTTTGTTAATTTTTAGATCATGCTTTTCCCATTTTTTGTGAATTATTAAACAAGAGTCCTTTACTACATTTAAAGACCATTATAATACTTTTAAAAGGAGTCCCAGGTTATGTTTAGCAGCGGATTATGTACAAAGTAGAGTGAAACAACTACTAACAATCCTTATAAAGCGCAAAGTGCCTTACTCTCATTATATAATTAGAATTGTTGGCGATGCTTAATAGAACTAGTTTGGGATAATTATAAGGTAGTTTTGTTGTAAACCACATTACTTTATTCTATTTATGTGTTTATTTTCTGATCAAGTTGAAAGAATCGTTTAGGTTTCTAATTAATTACCTTTAGGCTTTTCAGGGGTTCTTCCAGAATTTACAAAGATGTCTCAATTTTTGTAAGGGGCCAAATATTCTTGTTCAATAACCTGGTTGATGATTCTTTAATGTTGCCCCCCCCCCCAACAACCATGACCTTCCACCGTGCTTGATAATTATCTATACAGTAACTTTTATCGATGTCATGCACCACCGTGACTATTATTCCTTGCAAACAAATACCTAGTTTTCAGCTCAAACTTAGAGACAAGTAAGGAATGTACAGACTATTTATGGTTTGCCAAATATTTTGTATCTGCGATGGTCCAATGTATACAAAAATCGACTAAATGGACTATAGTGGAGAGTATGTGCAATGTCATAATATGAAATAGCTTTGTTGTAAAAAATTTTCAAAACGTCTTTTCCTAAGATTTGATATTATATATATATATATATATGTATTTGATATTCCGAATGATTACATTTGAAACCAGGTCACAACAATCCCATGTCTCCTCTAACGATTTATTGTTAAAGGCAGGAATGTAATCGACATAGACACGAAATTTTTTTCTCAACTTTACTCTGCTAATCGGAAGAACAGTCAGTATTTGTAGAAGGACCCTAAATATTTGGAAAAAAAGTCCAAAGAAGTCACGGAATGCTATTGAAAATGGGTATCGTTAGACCTCCGAAGACAATGATGTTTCCACTGATCTGATTCAATCAGAAATCGAGTTGGGTTTTGGCAGAACGTGTTACTATTTATCGATAAGAATGCCATAAATTGCTGACAAATTCATTATTGTAGACAGCTGTGGTACGAGCTGGCATAACTCAAAATATGCTTACTTCCAATAATCTGTTATCGCTTCGGCAGGTGCATTTGCCCAATATGCTTGTTTCGATGAATATCTTGGACGACTTGATTGTAAATTGTGTTGAGTAAAAAAATTGTATAAGCAATTGTAAACATAACCGATTTTTTAATTCAACTTTTCATGATATGCTTGGTAATACACCCAAGGTTCATGTACGTACATTTAGAATTCAAAATAGATTTCGATGAGCTCCCCTGAGTGTGGCAATCGGGTGCCGTGCAAGATGTTTCAATTTACGCCAATCATAAAAGGAGCCATTTAATTATATTTTGGTCTCACGATCACAATTCTATGACGCACTATCTCCGTGACCATATAGATAGTCATTGTCAACCGACGGTGTATAAATTTCAACATAGCGATGCTAATACATGCGAGTGCATCTCCTGAATGATCTAATATATCCGATGCCACTGTAGCCTATATATACCCTACATCCATGTATACAGAAGACTTACTACGTATCAGATGTACACTTTTGAATAGCATGTTGAAGAAAAGTTCGATGTTTAGGAGAATTTTCCAAAAGTATTTGCTAAATTTTGACATGTGTGTAGTAGTATTATATAAGTGAGATTCGAATTTTGCACGGGTCGCCTTCCTTATCAGATCTTGGTGATGCAGTTCTTTTTTTATGTTATAATTATAAAGCTTTAAATATCCCAGAATTACAATTATACGTATATATATATATATATATATATATATATATATATATATATATATATATAGATATGTCCATTGTAAATTGATTACTAATGTGTAGTTTTATATAGATACAATATATTTTATGAAGATATCATTATTATAAATAGTTGCAGGACACAATTATGTTAGGGCCTACCCAGTTATACGTCAATAACCCCAAGTATGATTTCTAACCAATTAGAGATGAGATGGCTTACTCGGCTAATAAAACTGTGAGATGAAATTCTCAGACAAAATCTAAGCAGCAACACAATATGTGATCAATCGAATAAAACTAGTTTACATCTCTCATCTGGAAAGCAAGAGCAGTTAACAAACGTATACGCGTATAAAATAGTATTTAAGGAGTATAAACCAATGTTTGGGCTGCAGATCGCCGGTGAAGCATAAAAAAATGTCTGCTTCAACCAAAGCACTGTCCTCGCTGAACTATTGTCTATGTAATTGCATCACGTGGAGATCAGTGCAACTTAACATAACCTAAGTAACGTTAAAAGACAAGATAGTTTACTGCATAAGCCAAAGGTGTACACCGCGCGAGCAAAGTTTAACTTTACGGTTCTGAATTGAGTATATTACCACCATAAGGTGAAATTCTCGCAAAACCGACTGACAGATTCCAATGTGATCAGATTAGTGTTCTTCGCTAGGGTTGCTGACTAGTCTTCATTGTGTAAGGGTAAGTACATATGATGTGTTCCTAGTTTGAGTTTGCAGTGTTTTGTTTATTATTTGCCAAATATTATTTAACACAAGTGCATTTATGGCTCTTTTATGGTGCATTTATGGTGCATTTATGGCTTCCCATGTACTCTTTTAAACATTTAGTTATAATACTTATAAATTATAATCACAATATTCAACATTAAAAATTTAAGTGAATCTTAGCATTAATTTTCACAATGAAGCCATTTTAGAAAGCAGTTTTAATGCGTAGTTGACTAATTTAAAGTTCGATCATTGAATATACGTAGCTGTTAAAAAGGCAATACTAGTTAAAGTATTTAGAAATTACTTTAAACTTTACACTGGACGGTGCAGTTTACACTTTACACTGGACGGAACTGAAGAATATAATTTTTAATGATTAACAATTATGATTTTTATAACAAATATCGATTTTATGTGAAAAAAAAATTAAAATGTTAAAGATTTCTATAAATTGACAAGAAATATAATATAAAAATTTAATTTTAAACTTTTGACAATTAATCCGAAGAATAAACCTATTGGATTTGCTTATATTGTATTTCATTATTTTTATTTACAATACATATCCCAACATATCTCCGTCATTTTTGCATAAATCTCCTTTAATAAACTATTCTTTAAAGTGGTTTTTAATAGTTTTGACATATAAATGTGTACAAAAATGTTTGTATATAATTGATAAATATCTAATTAGTTTTATACATTATATTAGAGATGCATTCTTATTATAAAAAGTCTTTAGTGAAAATAAGTTACAGTTAGAAACGTAAATTATGCAAAGCAGCGACGATGTAATATATATATATATATATATATACACTATATAAATTTATAAAGGAAATGTTCGTTAAAAAAAGATTTCGAATCTTTACAAATTTTCCTCAGTTTAATAAAATAATCAGATCACAAAAATTATTTTAAATATTTTTTTAATGAATAAAATAAAACATGTTATTATTACATATCAATAAAAATTATATACATAATTATGATAAGAAGTTCAATTTAAAAACTTTTAAATAAAAAAATAAAATAACAATAATAAGAATTATTTTAAATAGGTCGCTAAACTTGTCAAAGTGATGCTAAATGATTTGCTTGACATTGCTCAGATTTTGGTTAAGGCTGCATGGCGGTATAAACCGTAGACTATGTAACCTTCCGACCTTTTTGCGTACTATATTGATATAACTATATCGATTTGTGCCATACAGTTACAGAGATTAATGAAGGAAGACCACTGAATTAGTCGTTTCAAACAGTATGTCCAACTGGAAAGAACAATCGCTGCGGGTAACTTGTAAATTATGTTAAACGTATTTTAAGTTTTATTTCAAATTTTATTTTAACTTTTATTTTAATGTTTATTTTAAATTTTATCTGAATTAATTTATTTTAAATAATTTTTAAATTTAACTATAAATTATAAAATCAATATTTGTGTAATTTTTAATCGATCTGTTTGTTATATTCATAATTATAATATGAATTATTCATATCATCTGTTTATATATTACCGAAACTAAGGAGGGGTATTAAATAACTCGGAAAAGCTTCTTCACCTACATTATTTAAATTTTCTTTAATTGGACTACTATTTTACTTTATAAATATCAAAATAATATAAGTAATGTTATTCAGATTTATAATATATATATATATAAAAATATGTATATATTGGCCCTTATATCACCATTATACCATTAGAACTTCGTATAAATTTTGCCCGCACTATCCTCCTATAACATCTTCATTTTTTCTTCTTTTAATTATATATATATTTAAATTTTATAATTGTCATGTTTAATTAAGACCGAGTTTGATCATCTATAAACTAGACTCCATACATTTCATGCACGCCATATAGATAACATGGAGTTCTCTAGTTAACGCTTCTACAATTGCTGCCTTTCAAATTTTTAATTTAGAAATGGAGAGTGGGAACAATCTTATTCTGCCCTCGTTATACAAATAGATAAAATTTGTGTTTTAATTAAAAGCTGCGTTAAGAGTGATAGTGAGAATGGGAAAAGAAAATAGGCGGGAAAGTGAATTAGAGGGAGAAAGCTAAAAGAAAGATTACAGTCACCTATTTAATGGTTTTAAATTTGTATGAATAATAATATATATATATCTGTTGAAATTATTTAATTTTAAAAAATGAAACAAGTGTGAATGGAAGCAGCTATATGAATAGATAGAGACAGCTATATACTAGCACTTTTACGATTGCGTTTATACATATTTATATGAAATAATTTTTTATGCATTTTTATATATTTCATAGATCAATATTAGGATTGAAAATTATTATTTATTTCATGTTTTATTTATATACATTTTGTACACGCTGTTTTTACTTAATTCATATTAGCGGGAATTATATAGTATGTTGAAAACATTGCAAGCTTTACATTTTCATTGCACGCTAAATACTCTTTATGCTCGCCACTTCTTTTTAATATTGTATTAAGAAGCATATATGATACCAATGTTTAAGAGATAATCAGATTGCTTCATTCACGTGCAGTAATTAAATAATGTTACGTCTCTTTCGCAAAATGATTTTCAGGCGGATAGATTTTTGCGTTATAATATGGAGTGGCAAAAGAAAAACTGTTTTATGATATATTGTTTATTCCTGTCATATTGTAGAAGTGAATTTATAATTTTATATAATTTGAAATTTAATGATTTTTTATGTCTTTCTAAGGATTTAAAAAATAAAATTTCTAGAGTCGATTATCAGAGTAGCGAAATAAAAAATGGTAATAGTTTTGTTATTTTGATTTCAGTTGATTAGTTAGATATGGTATATTATGCCCGATATCACATGTCACTCTGAGTAAATAAAGTGTAATATAATATAATATTTATTATGCTTAGCGTATTTTAAAATACAAATTAGTACAACATTTGTTGTGGTTAAACCAAAATTTGAGATATTTTTATTTATTCACAATATAATTATAATTTTATTATTTAAAAAAAAGTTTCTGTGTACCTAAAATATATTGCATTAACATTTCTGAAATTTCAGAGAAAAGAAGAACTCTAGGAACAATTCTATTAATAAATTGGGAGTAATTTTACTGAATTTTTGCATTTTATATCCATACCTACCTTTAACATTTGGATAGAAAATGTTGGATAAAAAATGTAATATTAACATATCAAAAAAGCAACATATTTTTTTACTTCTAATTTATATAAAATGGCCATTAGATAAATAGTAACCATTAACAAACGTATGTGTTTTATATTCTTCGTAGGTAATATGCTGCATGTTTACATTTTCATGAACTACAGATTTTTAGCAATATTTTTGTGTGTACTAAATCAAATTTTAAATCATGCAGATGTAATGTAATTATTATTGATTAGTAAAACAATATATTATATTTTTGTTTGAAATTGAATATTTGTTTATTACTTGTAGTTGAATATTTCTAAAATTATTGTAACAAAATTTTAATCATAATTATATAATTATTGAAAAATTGTTATTCTACCTTAGAAATAAAATATGAATAAAAATTACAAAATTACAAAAAATTTCCATCAAAACCTCTCTTGTGAATTTAAAATATTAGACTCTTAGACAATTATAAGAATACTGTAGATTTGTTCGTAACTTCATTGCTGAAATATATGATTTTAAAATGTTTATATATTAGTAGTAATAGGTAAAAAATTGTATTCACTACTTATGATGATTTAAATGTCACTACTTTTGAAATTCAAAATTTCTAAACAAGTATAATCATTTACTTCAAATCATAAAACAACAAATAAGTAACATTTTGTGAGTTAATATAATCAATGTACTTTATTTAAAAATATTAAAACAATTATTCTCTAATAAAGGATATATTTAAATTATTATAATATCACATTATAACAAGGATAAATTAATTATATAATTAAATTTTAATTAAAGTATTTTAATTCATTCCAAAAATACCAATTTACGTCAGTTAAAAAAATTAAAATCGGTCCACCTATTTTATATTAAGTTTATTCAGAAAATGCAAATACCATTGATTCGAATTATAAGATTTAAAAGCATTTAAATGGACTAATTAATATACCAGAGATATTCAAAACATAATTTTTCTACCATTCGAGGTATAATTCATCGAAACCATTTCGAGGCATGTTTATTTTGCTATCTGTGTTGAATGAAACTTTAATCAATGAGTGTTTGCCCCTATGTAATTGTATTCTATAAAGGAGATAATATAATACATTGACCCTTAGTCAGTCAGCAGGAGTCGTTGATCACTCATTTAGAAATGAGTTAGAATAAATATTCTTTTTATTCCATTGACGAAATGATGTAAATACCATACTCTGTTGATAAAATTACATTAAATTGTTTTAGCGTCTATTGTATACAATCATTAATACACATCCAATACTCCGGACAGTGTAGGGAGATTTATTATTATTTTCTCTTTCGTATCATTTTCTACGAGAAAAGATTAAATTGTTGTCTAAAAACAAGATGGCGAAAACTGTACAATTACTTTGTTTTTTCATATCACGAATTCAACATTTAATTTTTAAATTTATTCCTATATCGACATTTACTATTATTTAACTGCTCACAAAATGAGTTCCTCTCTGGACGAATTAATATAACTTTATTCTTTAACGATAATATTTTCAAATGGTTATAAACGAAGCACTATAGAAACAACTCATGTTGAAATTTAATTTAAGAGTTAAATCATTTTAATTTAGAAATTTTTTAATCTGCTATGAAAGAAACATAATAATAATCAAATGTGTTATTGTGGATTATGGGAAATATAGTTAAAATTCGTTGTCATAAATAAAGCAGCAAAGTTAAACAAATTTATGTGTATAATGTAAAAGTTAGTTACAAATTGAAAATAAATACTAATTTTATACTGATAAACGCAAATTAGTTTTATTTTGCTATAATCTGTTAAAATTATGTTCGTTTTATATAGATTTATAAATTAAAATAATATATTTTTATTGTGGTTTTTCTTTTGCATCTCTACCAGTAGTGAATAATGAACTTATAGTGTATGTGATCACTAAATATGTCTTACTTTCATATGAGGTACGTTTTAAAATATCATGAAAAATAAAGCTTTGGAAAATTGTTAACACAGTAACCTGTTGCATTTAAAGGAAAAGTGAATAAATTATTTAGTTATTGATTTTTTCTCTGTTAAAATATTTCATATTTAAAGTTCATACAATTCTATTCGAAGCGAATATTAGGATTAAACAATATAACAAAAATAATGTAGTTCCATATATTTGTCAATAACAAATAGTTACTAAGGATGCTTGTGCATAGTTCTGTCGCGCTATCACTATCACTACCTTTTTTTTATAAATATAGTTGATTACATTATTAATCATACAATAGAGGTGCCCCTTAATAATAAATAATAGCCACTGATTCCCTGTATCAAGTTGAAATTATTACTGTCCTCTCAATCCATATTTATTAGGATAGATTCAGATTCAGAAAATGATAATTATATTTAACATTTAAATGGTTTCAATGGACTGCAGTGGGTGTTGCTCTAGTGGCGATTCATTGAACATAAGATTAATTACATCCTTATCAACGTTCTCCAATATTTCCTTCTGACAGACTGAAGTGCATCACGTTTCAGTAAGGGGGCAATCAAAATTTTAGCAAACAGATTAACACGGATTAAACATTTATATTGATGCATTTATTTCACGAACGAGATTTTTATAATGTAGAGTGCTCACCTCATCTGTTTATAATTCAATTTTCTAAATTCACAAAATTATCTTATGTAACTTTAAGGTGACATATTAATTATGAATATAAATACTATAAATATTTTCAATTAAAAAAAATGTTGCCTGTTTTGTTCTCTATTTTTTACCGATTTAAAAATAAGGTTATATATTTTTGAGATCAGATCGGCTTAGAAGGTCTTAGTATATACAAAGTTCTTTAATGATCTTAATGTTAAAAAGAACAATAGGATATAATATAACAAGTTTTACTGAGAACAGAAAAAGTTAAGTATGTTGCTTATGTTTTCACCATGTTGCAGATTGTATTAAAATAAGTAAATTTCGAATATTAAACATTAAATAATTAGACACTATTGATTGAAGATAGGAAAAATGCGTACATTTAAAAAATTATATTTCCTCAAAAATAAATTACTGTAATAAATACATATCATTTTAGATAAAAGTGAATCATTCTGTGTCTACGTCGTTTGAAGGAGAATAAATTTACCAAAAATAACTTTAATTACTACAGATATTAACACTACAGATATTAACACTACAGATATTAACACTACAGATATTAACACTACATATATTAACACTACAGATATTAACACTCTAGATGTTAACACTACAGATATTAACACTACAGATAATTAACACTACAGATATTAACACTACAGGTATTAACACTACATATATTGACACTACAGATATTGACACTACAGATATTAACACTACATATATTAACACTACAGATATTAACACTCTAGATGTTAACACCACAGATATTAACACTAAAGTCATCAGTAGGGAGACTAGGGTACCTGATGAGAGCTGAATAGCTCGAAACCGGTAGTGCTCTGTCTCTCTGCTGTTTGTACAGGCTCTGCGCTTAGTGCTTACTTATTATTATTCACATCATGTGGTTTTTGCTGGTGGATATTTCCGAATTACTACCTCTGATGTTATACTTTACAAATTAATTTTTTTTGATGATTTGTTTGGGTTTTAATAAGTACTACTTGCAATCCAGTCATCAGTAGGGAGACTAGGTTATCTGATGAGAGCTGAATAGATCGAAACCGGTAGTGCTCTGTCTCTCTGCTATTTGTACAAGCTAGTCTGCGCTTAGTGCTTACTTATTATCTTTTGTCTTTTTACAGAGTTAAATTTTAAAGAGAGTGGTTAATTTATTTTAATATTTTATTCCCATTTCAAACATATTCTATGAAACAATTTTTCCGATGTCAGTCAAAGACATTGATGACATACATTCATTTCTTATTTTATTTTGTTGATTATAGACTAAAAAATCATAATTTCATCTTACTAAAAATTGATTTTCGGCTAATATGGGAACAATTTAGCTTACATTTTACCTGTTCCGATTATAACCGGTCGAGGAAACGTCTAGTATAAATTCGCTCCAACCACTCTGGAGTCCTAAATCTTAATTTCAATCACAGAAATATATATCTCAAACACAATAATTCTAAATTTCCTCTGATTTTCCTATAAGCTGCCAATCATTTGAGGAAAGAATTATTTCTTACTGCGCTTTTTTTACAAAATAAAGTAGAACGCCGCTATGAAGGCATATATGTCAATATAAAGGCACCTCCGCTATTATAACAGTAGACTGTCAGATTTATACTAAATTAATTAAAAATACCAAGTCAAAGGTTAACAAAATAGAAAACACTACACATTTGATCCGTGAATCCGCGAACACCTGTGGAAGAATTAAGCCATTGTGAGCGTACCAGTTTCATACTTGATCACCGACAGGTCAAAAAAGCGCCTTGAATTGCACAGTACCTCCTGCACTGGATCCGTGCCACATGTCCGTCGAGGAGTCATCTCTGCGTAAGCCGCGATCACGTTGAAGCGCCAATACGTGCCACCTCTTGATATCGATGTTCGTTCGCGTAACTTGCAGTAATACCGTCCAGTTCTCAGGCGTCCTCGTATCGTTGTGAATCCAATAATCGAGTATGTAGGTCTCGACCTCGGCTACTCGCGGGTTGTTGTTGCAGACGATAAGGGCGTCAAATGTTGGCCTCACGAGCTCCCCCGGGAGAAATGGAAGCGCCATTAGTTTTGTATATTTGCCAATATGTTGGACGTAAACCGCTTGGAGCACGATGTTCCCTGTTTTCGCCATACGACCTGTACCCAATGAAAGGCTCAGCCGCGTATTGATGCCTCCGGAAAAGTAGCCCTGAAGCCCTTCCGTATATCTGCAGGGCATGAAAATAAAGACAAAAAATGTACTTCAGTTAGGAAAACTATAGGAAAATAACCATATGCTATATATTGACCAATAAATGCTATAACTTTTGTTCAATGCAACCAATTGACTTGATTCTTTTTGCATCTG
>JAUZND010015252.1:0-27476 GCA_034780555.1 Coelogynopora nodosa | reverse complement strand
TTTATTAATTTTATTAATTTTATTAATTTTAATAATTTTATTAATTTTATTAATTTTATTAATTTTATTAATTTTATATTAATATTAATTTATGTTATAAATAATATATATATATATATATATATATTAATTTATATTAACTAAATAAGTTTGTTAGCAATTAAGTCATTGTAAAAATATCGTCAATCAATTTATCTGCAAATGAAATTTAATGAATATATGTAGCATCACTTTAGAATATAATATTAACAGTGTTAACATTGAATACATTCGAAAACTATATATGTGTGGACTTAATTATAGAAATTAAATATAATATATATATTTATACGTAAAATATTAAATATCTAAATATTTACATTTAAAACTGTAATGTAATGTACAATTGAATAAAAATATATAGTTAGTGACAATCTATAATTTAGTTAATCATAATAACATTACAATAGACCCTTAGTTTACGATAAGCGATGTTATAGTTTCGATATGCAATACCATTGTAAAGTAATTACCATAGAGTAAGAAATATATAGTGATTTGACTCTTATTGATTTCATATACATTGCGTCATAAATTTTCGTCAATAGAAAATCGTTTTTTGTTAATAAATTGAATGTAACTGGGTAACAAAATAGTTAAAGTGTTAAATATTTTTTTATTAAATTGATTTTAAGAGTTAATATATATATTCATATAATTTTAACATGCATTAGTTGTCTATAAAATATAATTTATTGCCTGCATATCTAAAACTGTTTTAATACATAAACTATTTTACTGCTATCAGTTTTTGAATCATTATTTGCAAAAGCTTTCGGATAAGAAGTTAGTGGTATTGAACTGCAACAGATTAATATAAGAGTCAAATCTCTATTTATTTCTTACACTTTAGTAATTACCAATGTACTTAGCTGTAAATCTCTTGGCAAATCTTTTAGAAAAATTTTCACAGTTCGGTATACCAAATAATAAAACTCTCATGGTCGATATGGGATGATATATCTCCATACCGTGTTGCCAATATAAATACCTACAGATTGTGTTTGGTTAATTTATCGGAGAAATTTTGAATTGTTAAATAATAAGCTGTAAGTAAGTAGTGAGCCAAATGTTAAATCAACTTGTCACCAATTGGCTTATATAGGTGCCATATTGATAAACCGACCTCCTAGCTCCTATAGCCAACCTTATAGTGTACATAATTTAGAATATTGGATCGATATTGAGTCACCCAATTTCGTCTAGACTACATACATACGCCGTTTTAAAAATACTATATCGATATTGTATTTCTACCATATTTAATTTTTAGAAAATATTTGTTAAAATTTCGAAATATTATATTTGTCGATATTTAATTTAATATTTTAGTGGAAAAGTTTTATGATAATTATTTGTTTTGATCAAAATATTATTAACATATTATAAAATTAAGTGTTAAAATTTTGTTTTAATATTTAAAATGTGTAATCATTTCAATTAATATTTAATTAGATATTTTATAAAATGCAATAACATCATATGAAGACATAAAAAATAAAGGAAATACACCCGTACGAAAAGATTATACCTGGCTATATTAAAAAAATCACATATCTCTCATACCTCATTATTGCCAAAACAAAATAAAACGGATACCAGAACTCCCTGAAAGGAAACAAAAATAGTTATTTTAGTTTCTGGTTGAAAATATAACAATCAATGCAACTGTTGAAAATACAATACAGAAAACCTTGAATATTATAATTGATTTTACTAACAAAAGCCAAATTCCTATCTGTACGTTTATTTGTGAAACAAATAGTCATATCACTTTACAAAATACAAAATATTGATGCACATAATTCTAATTTGTTTCGTTATATTAAACGTATGCATAAATTATATATCAACCGTAACTATTACAGAGCTTTAAACTCTAACAAATGTTAAGAAGTGTATTTAACAAATATCTGACAAGTATCGATTAAAAACAATAAGATTAATTATTTATCGAAAATATACGTGTAACAAAATGCGACAAATTGAATTAACAGATATCAGAATAAGGTATTATACATTTTCACTTGTTATATTTTGTTACGCGTTGACCTGATCATTGTAAAAAAGTGTGTAACTGAACGATGAAAGAAAAAAACAGTAAAATTGAACATTTAACAATTAAAACAAACAAATGACTAAAAAGGGAATATATGAAAGGCATCCAAAATTAATAAAAATTTTCGCCTGTTTGGTTTTGAGTATTTGGCCTATATCTGATTTATTTATATTGATAAATGTTACAGAGAGTGGTTTATTTATTTTATTTTATTGTATTTTTATAATCATACCAAACCTACATGAGACCAATATTCACGCATTGACCACTACAATCGACAGACTGTATCTTACTTGAAAAGAAGTCAAAAATCCATTGAGGTAATTGTGTACCGTTGCCCACCAATATTTACCCTCTGGAGAGTACAAGAAGAACATGTTTTGAAGACCCAACAAAGCGACCAGAATGAAGGCGGATTTGGCTGTTTTGCTGCATAAGCATTATATACCGAATAAGAAATGGACCGAATTAATCATTTGTCATATTGTTTTTATATCATTTAATGTTATATAGGTAAATTTTACAAATAAATTGCGATTACAGTTTTTAGCATACGCTACAAGCATAGTTTGAAATGTGTAGATTAATTTTGTAATTAATGTATATTTAATATTTTGCGCCTGCTATATAAATTTAGATATTGTTTTTGATACATAAAATTAAATTTATGAACGAATTCTTATAAATAATTAGTATATTTTCTAAATTTATCGTTAAATATATTGTATAATAATTATATATTAATATACTATTATATAGCAAATTGTATAACATTATATATATTATTGTATATTAAATCATATTATATTGTGGTACATCATTCACATATATTTATATATTATATTATATGATAGCATATTTACAGCACAGTATTTAAAAAAATAACAATATATTTGTCACGCAATATACATGAGAAGGTAAAATTATTAACAAAATTATGACCCAAACACAAAAAATGGCCAGTACCTTAAATAACTTAGATTAAAATGTAATTTATCACATTTTCATAAAACAAATGTAAATTTAAACATAAGGTAGATGTAATAATACTTGTTACCGAATATAAGTTAAACTATTATTCTAGTTGTGACAATAAATAATGCTTTAATGAAAAGTACACGAATTTGTGCTCTGTATGGATTTTTGTCGTAAGACAGTTAGAAGTGCATGATGACGAAAAATAAAATGATAATAAACTGTACGGAATTTTAATGAACTTTTCTCACCTCCACTGCATTTCCTCAGGACTTGATTGAGAACGCATCTTTTTAAACATTACGCGCAGAATAAATAATATGATTACGAAATTTCCCTGAAATAAAAAATATACCGTTTATAATGATTATTTAGTTGAAAATTATATTTCGTGTAATATAAAAAGTTAATAATAAAATTAATTACACAATAATTAATTTTAAAAGTGTTCTTTTACGCATACGTATTCATATTAACTGTTTCAAATTTATTTCCTTTAACGTTTATTAAGCACATTTACACATAAGCAAATAATAAACCCGGTTTTAAGTAATTATAAACTTATACTCAATAAATGTAATAAAACAATTTTAAATAAAATGTTGTTAATCGATGTTAAGGAAATACGTAAAAACTACCTTTTTTAACTAAATATATCATATATGGAAGATCGAATGAAACATTGACATTGACATTTTAATAAAATATAGTATTTTAATAGGCTTTATTAACATAGACGCCCTCTAGTAAAATTTAAATACTTGACTATGCTCATAACGAATATTGAATTAGAAAAGAAATTTTTTTTCTTGTAAGCGCATTTTTCGGCTATGCATATCAAATTATGATGACGTTTTGAGCGCCTTGAACAAGTGATACAAATAGGCAGAAATGCAGGCATTATATATAAGTGATATAAGTGACTTTATGCATGAACTAAAATATATATCTGTTGAGTGAGAAGTAAAGCAAGGTACCAACGATGCGATACTAAAGCAAGTATAACAGACAAAATATGTGAGTTAAATATAATCATGTAAAGTAGTGCCTATGTGGCCACTTATTACACATTTCTTTTTAGAAAACCAAAAAGTTTATCGATTTAGAGTGATTAGAAATGCGAGAAAGTATAGCTAGATATTGCGGTCTGGCCAATGTATTGAATTAGAAATGTTACGGGGGATGGAATAGACAACGCATTTTTTAATTTATATTAATTATGCTTTAAGTTAGTAAAATAGATGACCTACATTTGCACTGATAAAATCATTGTTAATCGTTATAAAAGATAAGTGCATATAGAAATACATTTTTATATTAAAAATAATACGAACCCGATCAAAACGTTTACCGGGACTATATACTTTTCAAATGAGTAGTCTATAATTATATAGTAATATCCGGAGATACTAATTTAACTGAATAAAAACTATTACTATTATGCATTTGGGTTTATAGTAAGCTAATAGTTCTAAGTAATTATATGTAAATTTATATATATAGAGAGACATCTAATTAGCCAATAAAATTCTCATTTAAGCACTGGTGTTATGTGAGTATATAACGAGCTTGAATCCCAGAAGTGTATTTTGTTTAATTTCATACTAGCCATTTGAGCGTTTAACTTTACATTTGAGCTACTTTATTTTTCATTAATTGCATTGAATTATATATCCAAAGTTCAGTTTGTCAGAAAAGTAAAAAATACAAGCAAACAAATGGTTTCTGTAATTTGGATACTCATTTATGTATACTACATTCAGAAAAACCCTGTTGATATCGGTAACATGTTTTTAGATGTAAAACAGTAAAATAACACACGATAGTCAAAAGCATTTACAATGGAAATTTATATAATTATATAACACCGTTTGTAGCAAGACGGAGGGCCGAATAGCGCTACTATTATCTATTTTCAGACAATTTCCATCCTTCAAAGTAAATGGATCAATAATTAACATCCTTCAAAGTGAACATATCAACAATTAACAGAACTGTCTAACAATTAACAGAACCGTCCAACAATGAACAGAACTGTCTAACAATTAACATCCTTCGAAGGGAATTGTCCAACAATTAACATACTCTAAAGTAAACGGACCAACAATATTAACATCCTTCAAAGTGAACTGTCTAACAATTACCATCCTTTAAAGTCAAATGACTAACAAATAACATCCTTTAAATGAATGGATCAACAATTAACATGCTTCAAATATACGAATCAACAATTAACATCCTACAAAATAAACATATCAATAATTAAAATTCTCCAAAGTGAACTGTCCAACAATTAAAATTCTCCAAAGTGAACTGTCCAACAATTAACATCCTTCGAAGTGAACTGTCCAACAATTAACATCCTTCAAAATAATCATACCAACAATTAACATCCTTTAAAATAAACATATCAACAATTAACATCCTTTAAAATAAACATATCAACAATTATCGTCCTTCAAATTGAACGGACCAAAGATTGCCATATTCCAAAGTGAGCATTCCAACAATTTGTTATCCATAATATATCTTATAGTTTCTTATCATTTCCAATTGTATAATGATATTAAACGGTCATAAAATAAAACTATAGGCTATTTAATTAAATTTAATATCTATATTTATATTTTATGTGTGAGTCATAGGTAAATCTATATTTAGTTATTTTCAGAAATAAATCTGTTTCTGAGATTTACTTAAACAGTATATATAGGAATGACATTCGTTATTGGTATTCGAAAAGGTACCGTTAATATGAATAAGAAAGACGTAACCCAACTTAGTTGAAACGATAAACTTTTAGACGCATTGTAATAAGTTAAATGAATTTGTCTTTTGCTGTCGATTGCTCATGCGCTACTATTTTGTATCACTTTCATGGTTTTTTCCATATTATCACAATAAACATAGAATGTGTATGTGCGCTATATTATACTAGTTTTTAAATCATATTTTAGATTAGTTAGATAAATATCTATTCATTGTTTGTATGTATCATGTATTCAATCAAGTCATGACATTCTATCTAATACAAATAATTATTCCGCAGTCATTTAACGCGGCGTGAATAAGTAATAATACATTTTCCAGTATAATTATAAAATATAACAATTATAAACTATAGTATATACACTTTACAATAATTTCAATTTAATTAATTCAATTCATTTTTTATTTAAAAATTCAATTAAAAAATCAATTCATTTTTATTTAAATTCAATTCAATTAATTTATTAATCAGGGGCGATGCCGAAATGTCACCTTATTGTGGTTGGCACAATACAGGGAACACATTAAAATGTTGTTACATGTGTTCTCAAACAAAACGTGAATTTTTAATGGAGGCGCAGTACTATGTATTATAGTCTAAGGGTGATAATTTAATCCCCAATGGACACGTTTCCCCTCCCCCTACATAAATCAACCACAGTTTAATGTATGTCCTATTTCTTTCACACAAATTTACATGACAAATCATTTTAACAAGGCACTGTGCAAGAGTTCATTAATTTACCATTTGTATATTTAAAAGCTAAATATATACTAAATGCTAAACAATCGGAAAGTGATAAACATTGAATCCGATTTAATTAATTATCTTTCATACAAAGTAATATCTATTGCTATTATAAGTTTTTTTAATGTGACTTTATCCAAATATAGGACATTTATTCAACATGATTTATATTAACGATATCTATAACTGGTTACATTAACAAGTATTGACTGTAAAACGCAGATGATGAAAACGGTTTATTAACTTGATACACAATTAACTACAGTGATTGCAGTTGGTTCTTTAATTTGTTATGTATAAAACAGTTTATTAATATGGGCTGTTTTATTAAAACGTTTCACAAAGACAATTATTTATTATATTTAATGGAGATAATAATCAAATCGACAATATTTAATACAATATTAACTTGGTACATCTTTACTAAGTTAGTGTTTAGTAAAAATTATAAAATATGCTATAATGCGAATGGTTTCGGTAAGGATAGGAATAACATCACTTTCTATGAAATATATTTGTCGTAATTTTCTAATTAATATATTTATTTTTCTTTATTTTAGAGGTACAAGTCTAAACATACAAGTTTAGTATATTTTTATGAAAGTATTACTTTAAATGTAGGGCCTATACATTTTGAAAATATAAATTATATTGTTCAATCATATTTAATAATTTCCATGTTTTGCACAATTATTTTCTTCTTTATTCAATCAATGTGTTTCATTTATTATATTTGAAAGTAAAACAATTTTTAACAAAATAATCATGATTCTCATTATAAAAGTTGTTTGAACATGTTTCATTATTTTATGTTACATTATATCGGTAGTAGTTCTATATTGCTGATGAATATTATCGAATTATTTTAGAATTATCGTAGACTATATAAAATAATTTTCTATGTATGATTGTATTGTGTTCTACCGACATACACAATGTTGCTACTAACATTAATATCAGTAGTGGGTTAGTTAAAAGTAAAATATTATTTATATTTATTTGAACTACTTGTAAACAACCATAGCATTTTTAGTGTGTATTGTTCAATAGTGTTCAGTAGGTCAAAATTATTGTTTTGCAATGATTAGTTCTAATATTTGGATATCAAAATTTTTGTTTAAAAATGTTGATAAGATAACGTAACATACATATGTTTTTAAATGCATATAATCATAACTTTGCAGCTTCTTAAAACTTATTATAATTTGTAAATAGTATGTGCTGGAATCTTTATGTATTGGAAATCATTACATATTTTTTTGTAATTTGTAACATTTGTAAATTATAATTTATTTTAAATAAATATTAGCATTTAGCAAATCTGTTTTTTGATAATTAATTTAACTTCAAAAATATATATATAATTATCTTAAATAATATTTAACACCGTAGTTACATTACTCAGTTACTATAACAATAAATAATAAAGTACATTTTCAGTATTTAAATATTCTAAAAAGCATTAAAAGCAATACGTTTTATGACAAACAGTAGCAACTTTTTTTCGAGATATAGAATGAAAAATTTGTTTAATTATTTGCAAATGTGAGTATTTCACACAAAAAATTAAAATATATATTTAAAGAACTTATTTATGTGATTGACTTACAAATTGTGATTGAATAATGCAAATATGCAATTTTTTTATTCAAGTTTTAATAAAGTTATTGTGTGCTCCATCATTTTTTACTCTTTTTATAAAATAGTAATAAATATGTAATATATTTCCTAATTTGTAACTGTAACATGTAGTGCTTATTTCTAAACTTGGCGTGATTGTGTAAATAGTATATTGTCTTTTAATCACATTCAAAAATAGATATTAAGATGTTGCTCGAAAATTAAAATTGTCGGATTACGTTATTTTGATATTTAATTTCCTTTATCGACTGTCGGCATAATGACGTCGTTTCAACTATCACGTACGACAAAATATGTTAATCATTCATCTTCTCTGCTTCTAATTTGTATTGAACATTGATAAAAAATTACATTATAAAATTGTATAGAACATCTCTGTGTATATGTTTTATAGGTATTATAATTGCTCAATTAATTTTGAAAAAAACATGATCAACCGTGTGTTGTACAGGAATACTTTACAAATATATTTAATATGTTAATAAATTTCACCGTGAAAGTTAATCATGTAACTGTGATTTTTAAGCCGTTTCTAAGCAGTTCATTATGTTATTTTATTATCAATAGATAAAATTTAAATAGTAGTATAGGAGTGCGACTTCCAAGCCACTAAACCAAAACCAGTGACGTCATCACCCTCGCCCTCACAAATGTAAAATGATATTACATTTTTGTGCCAATATTATTTTTACAATCCATATCATTATGGATCATAAATACACCAAAATCTTTCATTGGGCATACTTTTTTAGGGAAGTAACCTATGACAATCAAAGTTTGTATGATGACTGACAAATATAATACAAATACTTTAATACTACTTAGAAATATTTGTAAATATTATATAACCTTAAAGATTTAATATAGTGTCTAATTACATTATAATCTTATTATTTAATCATAAATATTGTTTGTATATGGTTTTTAAATTTTTTGGTTTTTTGCCTATAACTTTTGATATTTACAACTTATGACCGACTATTCGAGACAATTATAATGAATGATTTTACTTGGGCTTCTATCATAAGTATTTTCTTATCAGGCGTATGATGACTCACCAAAATAAGCCAACTCTTTTATACTACTTTTTTTGTTAGTATATATATATATATATATTTTGATATAACATATATTTTTTTAAATAGTAAAACATAATGTAATCGATAGACATTCAGAATAGCTATGAGATATTGTAATTTTTTTAATTGGTTGAAAGTTAACAAAGTTTTAGACATTTAGTGATTTACAGCTGATTAAATCAATGTTTATTTTTATGTAGTAGAATGAAAATAAATAGATAGACTAGCAGAATAGCTATAAGTCAGAACTTATTTTTAAAAAATCGGTTGAAATTTGACATAGTTGTAAATATTTTACCATTGTGATGTATTATGACCATATATTGTACGATGATTTCAATGAGGATTTCGACCAGCTTGATTTTAATACTTACTGATTGATTTCGATAAGAATTCCGACTAAATGGATCTAAATATTATGAATTTATAATTTGGTGAAAGTTCACTTACAATATTTGACCAATCGCAATTAATTAAGACAAAGTAGAGCGAAACAAATGTCTACAACTCTGTCAAATTTCAATTGATTAAAAAAATAAGCACTGACTCTTAGTAATCGGCTAGTCTATCTATTTATTTTAATTTTACTATATTAAAAAAAATTGATTTAATCAGCTGTAAATCACTAAAATGTCTATAACTTCGTTAAATTTCAACCGATTAAAAAAAATTACACTAGCTCATAGCTATTCTGAATGTCTATCTATTAAATGTTATTTTGCTATATAAAAAAATATAATAAATTAATTAAAAATTACTTACAACAAAAAGTAGTATAAAAGATTTGGCTTATGCTAGTGAATCATCATACCAAGTTTGATTGTCATAAGTTGTAAACATCAAAAGTAATAGGCTAAAAACAAAAATTACGTCACGAATAACGTAATTTTTTGTCTAAAATTTAAAATACGGTTTTAATTTTTTAATTAAAAAAAATCCTTATGTATAATTCAATAATAAGATTATAATGTAGTCATACACTAATTAAAATGTTTAAGGTTATATACTACTTACAAATATTTCAAGTAGTTTAAAAATATGTCTCTTATATTTGTGAGTCATCATACCAACTTAGGTTATCATAGGTTACTACCCTAAAAATATATACCAAATGAAAGATTTTGGTGTATTTATGATCCATAATGATCGAGATCGTAATTTTTTTAAAATAATTTAGCGCAAAAATTCAAAATAATTTAACTTTTGTGGGGGAAGACAGGGGGCGGGGGTGATGATGACGTCAATGGTTTTGGTTTGGTGGCCTGGAAGTCGCACTCAAATACTACTTGAAACTATTGAATTTTCACTTTAAAGAAGTTCTACAATTTTACTTTTTATCCATACTATACAACAATAATATTGAATTTCTAATGTTTTGTTTAGAGCATTTATTTGGCCTATTTGTGTTTTTCGCGAAATAAATATAACATAATGAAATATTAGATTGTATATTCTAAATATAATCAATATTTAAACCATTTTGAAATGTTGAGATCGATCGTATGATGGAAGAATGTATTTATAATCCCATCCCTTCTTTTCCCCTGTTGACCATTTCTCTTTATCAAACGAAAATGTTATCATATTATTTAGTATAATAAAATTTTTGCTAATTTGCTTATTTGCACATTTGATTATTTGCTTATTGCTTTATACATTTTCCTAAAATGAATGTTTCTTATTCAAGTAATAAATGTAAAACTTTGGAGCCTATATAATTTCCTCATGTTTATCTTTATTTCGTAATGAGGTGTATACATTAATTTTTTTTCAATAATAAAAATTATACTGCTTATTTCTTCTAAACTATAGTCTCCGATTTTTTAAAATAAAACTTTGTCTATACGTTATGTTCCTGATTTGATACGTTAAATCTACTGCTTTATATTGTAGATTTCTTGACTTGATACTTTAGCTGTTCACCTAGTAAAAAAAATGTTTCCTCTTTATCCAAAGTTATTTATTATATTTTACAAAGTTTTCCCGACAGTTGATCTCCTATATTACAAAACGTTACTTTGGTCTAAAAAATACTGAACACCCTCTGAAGAATATTTTAAAAAAATTATTTGTCTAGAATGTATCATAATAAAAGGATATTTAACAATATTGATTTCGCAAAAGGCAATTTAGAATTGCCTTAAAAGAAGCTCTTTACATTTAGCATGCCAATACTACTTGGAAGATTTATTTAGAAAAAAGATTTATAGTATATTTTACTTGTTTTTAATTAAAATATTCCGTATGTTGTGTATTATCTCTTAATATGTATTAGTTATAATATAACTTAAATTTAAAAAATATTTAAAATTTTTTAATTTTATTGAATCAAATTTATGCGCTATTTTATAATTCTACCTTTTAATTTATTCTAATAAATTAGACCAACATATTATACCTCATGCTCAACATATTATTTATTTAAACATTTAACTCTGTCCAATATTTAAAGATATTTCTATTGAAATATTCTGCATTGATTACATATATTTACATCTTCAAAGGTTTGGAATCCATGATAGGTTTAACCCATATGACAAGAAATTTCAAAGTAAGAATATGACATAAGAAACAATAGTTTTGATTTCCAAACAAGCTTTAATGTAAACTCTAAATAAATAAATAAATAAAATAATTTAATACTTAATTGTAAAACTAATTGTTAAAATCATTTTCATAATCGAATATCATCAAAAAATTTAATCTTTTGAAAAGTAATACTTTACAATTATTTGGAAAATATTTACTATGTTCAAAACTTATATGCAACTTCAGTGATCGCATTTTAAAATAATCAGTGTACTACGACTGCTCAATACTGGATGTACATTTTATACTTTTACACTCCCCCCTCATTGGCCTTTCGCTGGTGATATTTTCTCTTGGTCATTCTAAAACTACTGACCGTTAAAAATAATTATCATAATACTATTTGAAATTTTCGTATCCTCAGTATCCTCTATATCTTCAAAATCGTAATAATTGTTTTTACAACCAATGCAATACATTAACATATTTCTATCAGTGTAAGCTGGAAAATCCGTAATAAATATAAATGGATTAACTCAATTAATTATCTGTACTTATGACTAACATTACGTGGATGTGCTAATGCATTAATAATATATCCAAATATTTTAATACATATTTAAATATTTAAAATATTTAAAAATACATCAAAACAATTCGTTATTTAGTTACTGCTTCCTCAGAAAACGAAACGGTAATTATCCTTATTTGTATTCGTATCACAGCAATTTCTTTTAAAATTTAAGGAAGTGGATGATAATCGGTATTTTAAAACAATCTGATTGATGCTCTGCTTTGTATGTTGCTTGATTCTTAATTTTAGTCATATTGAGCGAGAAGAAATTATTTACCATTCCGATTTATTTATTCAACACATTTTTTCTGAACAATACTCTGGTTTTCTATAGTTTCAATTCGTTTATTATAATAGACCGTTGTCATAAAGAGAATGAAAAATAAATAAAAGAATGAACTGTATTTCGTTGAATGAAATATTAATTACTTCTTATTTAAAAAATTACAAACATAAACATTATCTTTAAAAATATAAGTTTATTTTTGACTACAGCAGTGTGGTGTTATGAAATCTATTTCTCATTAAAATATCTTAAAACTTCTATAAGATCTGTCTTTAACGCTTACAATGTTATAGAAATGAAATTATGTATCCACGATACTAGTGCATGTTATTTTTGCGTTGATGAATGTATATATTTCTTAATTATTTTATGCGGTTTCTTTTAAAATGTGGAAATAAATAATTAAAAAATAACGGTGACAAAACTAATATCCAGTTTTCCACAAACTGAAACACAATATTAAGATAAGATGAATATGCATATAACATTTTTAGTGTATAAAGTGATTAATCTTGGCTAAAGATCAATTAGATGATTGACCGTTACGTTCTAGCGATACTTAAAAATAGTCAATGTGAACTAAAAGGCAACAAATGGGAGTTCAATCGATAATGAATGCCTATAAATCAAATCAATTTCAATAATGCTTGTACTCAATGGATTAAGATTAGAGCATGAAAAAATGTATATTTATGTATTTGAGCATATACCATATGTCAAAACCGAAAAAATCCGAAAATATAGTAGTCATGGAAGGACTACAAAAAATAATAAACAAAAGATCAGTAACACTATGTATAGAATTATGCATGACTTTGAATCATCAGAGGAGTCATAAATAAATTGTACATATTATAATATTATTAAACTAAATGTGGAATTGATATACTTTCCACAAAAAACATTCTGTAAACTTCAAAGTATGTGATTGCTGTTATAGGCTAACATATGTATATAACAACCTAATATTACCCATTACACTAACTATTGCAACTGTTGCCCAGAATTACTCATAGTCCAACCAGGCAAACTACAATTCTAGAATAAAAACTTTAATTGTTTTCTGGGGAGGATTATAAGAAACTAAGTTAGTAAGCGTTGGTAGTTTTATAGTTAAATATAAATTGTGTCCGATCTCTTAAAATCGAACACTTTTCATAATAAAACCTTGCGTCCCTTTATAAAACTGAAATATCACCGGGATTTATACATATCGGCTTTTTGTAATATAAATATGATATAATATGATTTCGATGTCATTTTAAAGACAATAACTTATAAGTCACACTTAAATCAATAAATACATTGTCGTTCATGTATAAAGTTTGAGAGTTAGTCTAGTGACCTTGTGGAAATGGTTTGACGGGTAGGTTGATCTAATTTAATTATACATTATTTTGAAATTGTTTTTTATCACAAATTTACCTTTGAAGCTTGCTTGTCATAAAAATTAAATTGATACTATTAGGACGACAGTAATATAACAAATTACTTTATATGTAAATAGTTACACTTTAAATTAGAACTCATTTAATTTTATTAATAAAAAATGTAATATTAAAAATAGATCATAAATGATTCTTTTGTGCGGATGCTATAATTAATGATGATATAAAGTAATATAACAGATGCGCGAGAATAATTATTGGCAATTATACTAGATCAACTTCTTATATAAATTAATATCTCCATGTATTTATATTTACGAACTTCTACATTACATATAAGCAAATATACGATATATATTAATGTTTTTAGTGATATATGTAATTTTTGAAGTAAATTAAGTTTTAGTAATCGGTTAGATATATAAAATATAAGTACAAATATAATACAATTCAAAACAATACAAAACTGTTGTTTTCCATTCTAAAGAAAAAATAATAATTTAATCAAGAAATGAAATTAGTGCGTATTCATTGATTATTAATTTTCTCAACTTTAACTTTGTAAATATAATGTTTGCATTGGAATAATATACATTTATTAAGTTTGGATCCAATATTTTCTATGCTTTGATTAAATAAGGTTAGCATTATTATTTATTTCAAACATATATCTTTCATTCCATTAACTAAATTTAAAAATGTAAAATATTTTTGATGTTTTTATTGCATTGAAAATAAGAAGAAACTTACAGTAAGAGCTACGATTACAGGTACATGGGTTATGTAAATAAATTTGCTCGGTACAATCCAGCATCTGAAAAATGGAAATATTATATGGCTTTAAATAATAATTAAACAATATTATTTACGTCAGATAAATCGAAAACTGTAATATTGTGTGAACGGGGGGTTAACTTACTCTGCCAGATGAAGCTCTATGATTATATTATAATAATTGGTTGGCTTAGATACATAACTTCAAACTTAAGAAATACCTAACCAAAGTTCTAAATTAATTTCGTTTTATGCCGGTAAATGATTTATTAAACGTGTTTGCGGAGTCATGAATATACTAATGATTTTAGGAACATGACCTAAAAACATTACATTTTATTTTTTGATACATTTGGTATTACTTTTAACCAGTTTTTTTCAAATATTAACACAATTTACGCATTTTTTACATCGAACCTTCTTTACAAATATTATAATATATAATGAAAAGCTATTTGTAAATTGCACACTGCATTGGTTGCAGGGAGTGATCAGGGGGACTGTACCTGTGGGGTTGTATCTTAGTGATTGGTGCTCAACAGCATATCATTTGAAACCCAATGGGCTCTTTATGTGTTACTTATTTTTTCTCTTGTAGAGAGGCTTTAACATTTATTCTATGTGTACATATTACCATATTTTCTCAAAAAAGAATGACTTTATTGCTCATAATATTGCGTAGTAATGAATGTTATACATAAAATAGAAGAACGTAATATTATATTGAATAACATAGCGTAGATTTTTTATATTATTTTATAAATCATATCATCATCATAATTATCCATCAGTCCGGTAACGAGAATCGCTCTGCGGTGACCTTCACAACATCACGCCATTTTTTCGTTCTTCAGTCGTTCTTGATGTTGCCACTAGTCCTTTGCCCGTCCATTTCATGGTGGAGTCTTTCCACGACTTTGCAGGACGTTCCGTTTCTTAGTTTGCTTTCTAATGATTGCCCCTTGAATTATGTTTTTGTAGAAACCTTCCCGACGTATTATGTGTCTGAAAAAATATTTTTATCTTCACCATTTTGTTTTCTTAAAACAAGTTTAACTCCAATGGTTTTAAATACCCACAGGTCGATTTTTCTCTCTCCAAGAAACATTAAAAACTCTATGGTACGCCCACATCGAGTCTACTCTCGGCAACTTTATTCATGGCACAAGATGCACAGCAATAGAAAGATATTGAAAAACTGTTGCATGAAGAAGACGGATCTTAAGCCTTGTAAAGATTCTTCTACACTTCCAGGTCAGCATTCTTTGTTTGGCAGTTCATGCCATCGTCAGCTTTCTTCGAATATCCTTTGAGCTATTTCCCATGGGGTTGAAAAGTGAACCTAAATACACGAATTGTTCCTCCTTTTTAACACTTGGACATGGAGTTTAAATGATTACTTATCTTCCCTATAAGAGTCTATTACCAATATTTTGGTCCTCCTAAAGGAAATTATCAACTATTTTCGGGTACTAACATACTCAACATGAGTTAGCTTTTTGATCAGGTTTTCCTTTTTTATGGAAATGAGGGTTTTATAATCAGCGAAGCGATGATTACTTTTCTATCCTCCCACTTTTAATCCAATGTTATAGTCCTGGAGGACGTCTCTTAAAATGTTTTCTGCATAAATATTATAGATAATATTATATATATATATAGATAGATAGATATTATAGATAAGATGCAACCTTTTCTGACACCTTTTTCGATATCCAACCACTCTGACAGCGCACAAGTTGTTTCTACTTTTGCTACTGGATCTTTATAGAGTTTCCTATCAGGTTAACAAAGTGCTCAGCAGGGAACCCCAACTACAGAAAAATCCTATAAATTCACATTGTTTACATAGTCAAACGGTTTTACTGTAATCTGGTTATCCTGTTTACAAAAAAACCTACTTGTTCTTTATTTATTTCTTCCGCATTTTGGTATTCATTCTCTCGGTTGTATAATTATTATCAAAATTTTTCTGCAGTGGACAGTAATTAGACTTATGGTTCGATAATTACTGCACTCATTCAGATTACACTTATTTGACAGTGGCACAAAGGATCCCTCTGCTCCAGTCTGCTCTGCCATTCATCACTCTCCTACATCTTCTTACACAATGTCTACAGTATGTTGATTCCTTCTTCACCGGTAACCTTCCATATCTCAATAGGAAAATCGTCGATGCCTGCGATTTCCAATTATGAATTTTCTGCATCACTCTTATTTATCACCAAAAACATATATAACTTACCAAAAATGTTATGATATCTCAATATCATTTAAATATTAAACATTTTAAAACAATGAATTGTTATTATTTATAACATTATTGTGACTCTGACAGGTTACTATCTAAGATATGTACATTATTATGACGCTAAAATAACTACATTAATATTGTATGTTTAAATATCTTTTTACCTGTTTTTCCAAAAATTTAATCCATATTATTATAATCACATAATTATAAAAAAAAGTGTGGTAGATATTTCATTATGCAAATGAAATAAGCAAAACAATATGTTGTAAATAAACACGTTTTCGTAAAAAGTTTGCGTAAATTAATATTTTGCTTCCAGATTATAATTGTTTTGATATTAAATATTCGTAATTATCAATGATATATAAAAATTGTCTAACTTTATAAATAATCTAAAATAATAAGTTAAGTCAAATAGTGATGTTTACAAACTAAAGAAGTTACGTACCGCTTTGGATGTTCAATTGCTGCTCGAAGACATGCATAAATAAGTGTCAACAGAAAAGGAATACCTAAAAATAAGAAAATAGCACATCAAAATCATACTAAAATTGATATAATATAACATTATCAAAGTATAAGTTTATTTAAAATAAAAATGCTATAAACTTTACATTTTACACATCCATGCTATATTTTAAAAGTATTTTATGATGGTACAAAGAAAATATTGTTTATCAAAAGGTCAGCTGCTTATTATTTTGAATGAATCATTTATTTCAATTATTAATATATTGTCAAGAGACAAACTATTTATACAGGTAATAGATAAACATTCAATTTATTTTATAGTCGTATTTTCACTAGTATTCTATATTAGTTAATTATCAACACCACCATTCTATCACATTTTAAGATAGAAAAATATAATCAGTGCCCAGAATTTTAAAAGAGCAATTGATACAATTAATTTTTTAATGTAAAATAGTAGGCTATATATAATAAAAATTTCAAATTATTTTTACTCCTTTTAATTATCATACTAGGTCATGATGAAATAACATCAAGATAATAATAGTAAAAATAACAAGGGAATATATTATTAAAAGTAATAAAAATTGTTTAGTACTATGACCTAGGTTTATGTGTGTTAACAAAGTAGCCTACATGTCAAAATATACAATTATAACATGATCAGAGGTGGTAGAAATATTGAAATATTGATATAGCAAAATCAATAAATAGTATAGAAAGATACGTTTATATATATAATCAATAAAACAATAATGATACACTGTAGACTATAATGTAATTATTGCGAGACACAGCTGCATATGAGTGATTTGTAGTCTAATTGTAGCATAATTAAATGAGTTGAGTCGATATTTGCTCTAGATAGCTATTCCTTGAAGATGGAGGGAGTTTATTAACATGTTTTTAGAATGTTTCTAATGTATACATAATATTTTTATAGGGCATGTTTCTCGATATTTCATTAGAGCTTTGCAGGGTTGACATTTTAATGTGATAGGAAGTACTATTTGAAGGCAGGGGTATAGGAATAATTCGCGGAATTCTGATTTGAAGTATTTCATGCCTTTCGTTTTCAAACAGGTGCCCCCAATAAAGACAACGGAATTATGTTTCAGTAGACAATACACTTATTCAATAAATATTTGACTTATTGTTGGTTTCGAAGATCTGGGCTAGATGGCTTTGCGTCAATACATTTAATTTTCCTGATATAGAATGGTTTTGAGCTAATTTTGTGAGGTTATGCAATTAATGTGTGATTCCTAAATAAGTTTATAGTTAAAATATACCGCTGCAATAACCAGTTTTCTCTTACATGACATGTGTAACAAATCTCTGTTAAATATATTCTATATATATATAATATATTAATAGAGATCAATTAAAATGAATGAAATACTAAAAAACACAAATAAATATTTAAAATAAAATCGCTGTATAAGGAATAATTTCAATTTAATTGAGAGCGCTTTCGACTTTTTCAATCAGAATTTTTTAACAACTATTTTTTATACTGTACATGGGAAAATACAAAACATAATAAAATATAATACATTTGTAAATTCAATTTAGCAAATAGATATTATAATCAATTAAAATTGTTTTACAAAAAATATTATTACCAATAACATAATAAGCGTATTAAATTAGAAGCTTTTATAAAAAAATGTTTCCATTTCACTGCAGTGTTTATTTATACCTGATAATAATGTCTTTAATTAAAATGTTGTGATGAATATGGTGTTCTATTTTTTAAAGAATTAACTAAAAAAATAACCAAAAAATACGCCTAATGCCTAGGCCAGAATACAGAACTGTTCTCATTGAAAATTATATGGATTTATTGAGTTTTTTAGGAAGTTATACTCTTGTTTATTCAAGTTATAGTATTTTCTCTCCTTTGCCTTTTGTGTATTATTCTTGTCGGTGTTCTTTGTTATATAGATACCCTTTATTTCAATTTGTATTTTATTTGTTTCGGATTTATCACTTTTCTTTCTATCTATTGAGCTGATTTTGCCTGATGGTTCCAATCAATTCTATTGAATGTTTTTTAAATGAAATGAATTGAATTACAATCCATGTTAGAAACAAATAATAATTGATCTAATATCTAATATCTAATTTCAATCATTTAATGAGATAATTGAATAACAAAATAATTAAGTCAGACTACAAAAGCGACACTATTTTGTATTTTTGAACCATAAAGACAATTAAACATTCATAATTTTAAGAATAACTTAAATCAGATCCTATAAAAGACTATTTAAATGAAATATTAGCGTATCTGTTCCAAATAAATAATAAACAATATATTACAGACGATAAATTCAAAGTTCTACGTCTTACCAAAAATACTTCCGTAAGACATTTAGTTTCAGGCAATAGTTGCTGTACTGAGATAATGTCAAATTTTTTAAACTTTCGTTAACGATCTACCGTTAATTCCACATTTTCATATGTTTAAGAAAATAAGTATTTTATTTTTTAAAATGGAACTTTTGAAGAAAATACTAACTTCATCAATAATGGTAACTATGGATGTAAGTTCTTTATATACAAATATTGATTATTCTGAGGATTTAAATGCTGTCAAAGAACAAATGAAAAATACTAAGCATAGCAACAGTAAAATAGAACTTATATGTAATCTTTTTAAACTGATTTTGAAGTTCGAAAATTATATATTATTTTAAGATTTATGGATTCTTTACTTCGTCAGATAAAAGGTACAGAAATGGGCATTGCAGCAGCACCAACATTTTCCAATTGATTTATGTACAAAATCGAGACAGATATGTAAAATATGTATAAGATAAAACAGGAAACCAACCTTTGATCTACTTAAATAATTTTAGATGGTATATTTGTTATTTGTGAAGAATGAAACTGAACTTAACGAATTTTTAGAATTTATTCAAAATTAATTCGTTGACAGTATTATAAAATATTATATAATTATATAACATTATAATATGATCTTATTGCTATAACATTATAGCAACAAATGAGTCAGCTTTTTAGATTTAAGTATTTCAATTGATTTGAGAATCGACAAATAACAACAGATATGTTGTATTCTATATGCAAAACCTACAGACTTCCGCGTTATTTAAATTTTAATAGTTGTCATACTAATCATTTTAAAACCTATACAATTAAAAGCCAATTTCCTAAACTCTGGTAAATATGTTCGAAGTTCTAATTTAATTCGATCATTTTTTAAATATGGGTTATCCAACATCAATGCTTGACCAGAGTTTAGAATATAGGTTAAAACAGAATCGTGACTTCTTTTTTAATAAAAAGACTCTTCCATAACAACATAGAGTACCTTGTAGAAAATTATATCACCTTATAATTAAAAATTTACTTAACATTTTGTGTAACAACTTTAAAAATAATCTTCAATAATATCATAAAAAACTTTCCAGGGCATTCCTAGATTAACCTCTTGCGGCTTATAAACGTGTTCCAAATCTAACAAATGAACGAATTAATACGTTTAGATATACATTATAACCCAATAGCAAAACATATCCATAACTAATAATAAATAGTAAATGTAACAAACCAAAATATGAAACTATTCTTTTATGAAACTATTCTAAACCCACGTTAGAAAGATTATCAAGGCATAAATCGGATGTAAAATTAGAAGGAATGAACACATACAAATATCGAAACGGCAGAGCACTTCAACCCGCCAGATCATTCTGAAAGTTACATATGATTTCAAATACTCAACCATAATTAAAGTTGGAATATAGAGCACTGAACCACTATGATTTTTGCATCTGTGTTTTATATATGTAATGTACATTATAGTCAACAGGTATAATAAATAAACGTTGCAGTGAATTGGCAATGTATTTTTATATAGCAATGTAATTAATTTTTTTCTCTCCATAATTAATGTTTTTTGAATCAAATTTTAATTGAATATATTATATTTATTTGAGGGTCTATTAAAAGATATGCTACAAAATGATGTGTCTGCAAACGTATAATTAATAAACAGTAATATTCTTCCCAAAAAACAAAATGGATCACCGTGCAGTACTTCACAGCCACAAAACTTAATTTATAAATACGAATATATAATAAAAAAAATTTTGAACGACATTATAACCGCGGTTGTCCTGCCGAATAAGAATTTCTCCTTTCCAAGTTTTTCAAAAATAGGCATTCACATAATTTGTGAGATTATTCAGCTCAGAAATAGGAGCCAAACAAAAAACAGGTTCAATCAAAATGTGGGATCTAACATGAATTTTCCGTTTTTCACCCAGATAAAGGAATAATTGAGCTCTTGTTTAGCTTCAGAGTGTTTCTTCTCTAAAACTCACCGTGTTCCTAACTATATCGGTCAGCGCCTCCACATTTGCTTAAATCATTTTATAGTTCCATATGATCCACTTTAAATCCTCCTAACATTAGTCAGCGACTTCACTAATGAATGAATATTTTCAGAAAAACATCTACTAAAAATAAATATTATAAAATAGGATGTATTGATCTTAGATGTATAAAAAATTAGACAACCTGTTTAACACGCACATATGCTCAGCTAATTAAATAAGTAACTGGCGACAAAAAATGTACAATTTGGATCCTAAGTCTAAATTGTTACAAAAACATACAATTACTGAATATTGTATGATTAACATAATCATAAGGGAGCCTTTTAACTTATAGATTCAGACCAATCTAGAAGCCATCTAGAATCAATCTACAATCAATCTAGCTAGAATCAATTACTGAATCCATATTTATAGCAGTGACTAAGATATGTCACCTAAAATTCTGACCATGTCAAAATTAGTGGAACGAAGCTTTGGCTGGTGAACTTCTCGTGCTTTCAGAAACAAACCTTTCCATGTATGCTTTCTTTAGAGTTCTTAACTAGTTACTCTTGTTCACAGCTTTCATTTTTTGCTAATAAAACTAAGTTGTTTAATAAGTTGTATTTAGTAAAGAATGTCAAATCTGCAATTACCATCAAATTATCGACCCAAGGAATGATGCATTTATTAATTTCTGATTTGCCGCTGTCTCGTCCAATTAAAATGACTCAACTTTTGATATAAATATAACTTTGCTTTAATTTTAGGTTCATTTGTCATAGTCAGCGCCATCTTCGATTTTCGATATTTTTGCTTGGATTTGTCATTATTATGGAGATTGGAACCTGTAAACGCGCCCAAATCGTTGTCTTGGTGAATTCTGGCCATACCCAACGTGACGTAGCAGCGCGTGTGGGTCTATCCCAACAAGTCGTGTCACTCACGATGAAGAGATTCAAGTCTACCGGTTCCTACGACTCTGCACCCCGATCCGGTCGCCCGCGTGTCACTACGAAGACAACTGATCGCGCCATCAAGAGAGAAGTTGTGGCTGATCCGAGTGCTTCATCATCGTCCATTGTTGCCGGATTGCCTACCCCAATCAGTGCTAGGACGGTACGTCGCCGGTTATCAGACGAATTGGGACTTCGAGCTCGTCGACCAGCGAAAAAGCCTTTATTGTCGAAAAAGAACATTCGCGACCGAGTGGCATTTTGCCACAAATATAAGCATTATACCAAGGAAATGTGGGAGACGGTATTATGGAGTGACGAGACAAACATCAAACTATTTGAGGGTGCTCCAAAACATGTCCGCCGTCCCGTTGGACACTGTTTCTACCCGAAATATTGCTCGCCGACAGTGAAACATGCCCCATATTGGATGATCTGGGGCAGTTTCTCGGCAAGGGGTCGGGGCAACTTGTACTTTTTGCCCAAAAACTGTACAATGACTGCGTTTCAATATTTGGAAGTGCTGAAGGATCGTCTGACACCCATGATGACTATACACAGGTGCACTACGTTCCAGCATGACAGTGCACCGTGCCACCGATCGAAATTGGTAAAGTCATGGTTACAGCGGGAAGGCGTCGAGGTTTTGGGGCCTTGGCCGGGGCAAAGCCCCGACTTAAATCCCATCGAGAACCTTTGGAAGGTACTAAAGGCAAAGGTGAATGAGAAAAAGCCAACTACAATGACCCAGATGAGCGAGGTGATACGTCGTGTGTGATACGTCGATGCCCAATCGAATCGCAGCAGTACTGAAAAACAAGGGCTTAAACACCAGATATTGACATTGGTTTATTATCGGTTTGTACTGTCTAATACATTTTCGTAAATTTGGACTTCAAATTTTGTCTTGATGATGCTTTAAAATGTACAACTAATACAAATATTCAAAAATACACCATTTTTACTAAATACAACAGACTTTTGGCCACAGCTGTATATATAGATCAGAATTCTATTTTTCAATTCGATTTGTTGTCATTCTTTATTATAGTTATTAAAAAACGGTCCAACTCATTCTTAAATAATTTTAAAGACATAATTTGTCAAATAATTTCAAGTCTTTTAATGTTCCAATATAAGACAGACATCCCTTATTTCGATCAATCCATTTCTTCACCCATTGTTTACTACTTTTTTTCTCTTTTTTTTACTTTTAAGTTTCTTATAAATAGCATAAACTAAAATAATTTCGGCTATTTTACAAGAAAAAACTTACAAAAAATGCACCAAAAAATGCACAGTGTGGACGTTACGGTATCATGTAACTGTTTTATGAACAATTGCATGAAAACCCCCGCTAAAAAACGCATGAAAAACGCATAGTGTGCGGACGCGGTGTAATATATGTTATGAAATGAGGATCAAATTTATAATAAATTAAATTATTTAAAAAAGGTGTATTTCTTGATTCTGCAAAAACACTTTTATATAAGGCAATAATAATAAAATATAGTATCTCAAAAGTAACTACAAATGATGAATTTATATAAATATCTATGCAACTATCGACTTCAAATATAAAATTCCTTTTAATCAATGCAATAATATTCCTTTAAATAGAATTTAAAAGTGTAAATAAAAAACTTTCGTTTTCGTTAATCGAAATCTGAGGAATATATTTTAAAAGGTACATATTAAACGGACCTATATCTTCATTCTCATTTCCACATTATATTTTATAATTTAATTGCTTATTTTATATGCCCATGAAACTGAACGAAGTAATAACCAAAGACAAAGTCTTCTAAACTATAATTATAGACCATATATAGTGTAAGCTAATACTATAGTATTAGCTTACACTAAAAGGGTGGGTCAGTGGTTCTAATGATCAAAGAATGACGTTAACATATGTTTAAATTACAATAAATGCAGATCTGTCTAAAATATTTATCGATAGATAATGTTTTCTATATGCAGATGACTATAATTATAGACCATAGTATTAGCTTACACTAAAAGGGTGGGTCGGTAGTTCTAATGATCAAAGAATGACGTTAACATATGTTTAAATTACAATAAATGCAGATCTGTCTAAAATATTTATCAATAGATAATGTTTTCTATATGCAGATGACACTTGCAGTGTCATTTGCATATAGAAAACGTTAAACTGTAGTATGACTATGATGTGGTACTATAGAAAACAGTATACTCTAGTATGCTTGTCTTATTCAGTAGACCAGTTATCAAAGATAAAGATCACAACCAATGCATTTTCTGAATTTTCTGCTTATGCTCAAACAACTCTCTGTCAATTAACCCATACTAATTAATTCAGGCCATGCTTATAAGTTATTACAACACCTCATAGACATAGTCATAGAAGAAGCAAATTAATCAATCAGCTTAATTTGGAAATAAGGAAATTGCACTTTCCAATTCAATAAACCTTCTCAGAGTCATCTTTAATGAAGATCTAAAATAAAAAGACTGTCTATATGATTTTTTTACAAGAGAGTTATAAAGGCTTTGTCTTAACTCTCATTTTTCCTATATTAATATGGGACTTCTGCAAGGAACTCTGGGCAGATACTCTGAAAGGTTCCCTTGACTACCTTAACAATCATCTCAATCATGCAGCACATACTATCTGGCTCTGCTGGGTGCTTCCACTAACTTCAACTGTTCCTCTTTGCCCTTGATCAACTTGAATGGTCAACCATCGAAGTCTGTCATCTCTTGCACCACAAACAATTATCAAAAAAAGTTAGTACTTCAGGAAAACCACAGAATCTGGCCACCCACATCCACCCAAGTCGATCCACTGGTCCCAGAACCAGGGCAAGCTCCAAGCAGTACCCATCACAACTCCATGCTTAGCTGAAGCTTAATGAAAGTCAGTTTGCCTTGTAGGGTCCTTTTTACCACTTGATTATGAGTTCTGAACTCATTGGTAAATGTTTCTAAATACATATATAAATATACACAGGATATGTGGAAAGTTTCTGTACTGTGAAATTTGAATAAAAGTAATTTTTTATTTATTTTATTAAGTTTAAATCAATATAATGTTGTAATGCAAAATATGCTGTAAAATTGTATATAATACCATTTGCACTATATTAATAAATGTTTTTATTAATTAAAAAATATAATACTAAGTTATATTCTTTTAAAACAAATAAAATAAAAATGTTTTCTTTGGATTCAATTTTTATATATAAAACTATTCAAAACAAGTTTAATAGTTACTAGCTAAAAATGTATGTTACCTATAAATTTATATGTTACTCACTTACAATACCATAATATAAAAATCTTTGCTACTTTATATAGACATGGTTTTGTTGGATATTAAATACATGGATCTGATTTTATTTACAATCTAGAATATGCAATAGTTTTTATCCTCTTCATCTTTACCATGAATTTTTAATTTTGTTACAGTTCATTATTTAATTATATAAATGATATATTTATTATATATACCTAATATACATCAATAATAAAAGAAATTGAAGATTATTTCTCAATAGTTTATAGGCATTTACTTGAAAAATATTAAAGTATTTAATATATAATGTTACATTACATTTACACTTTTCAAAATTAAATTTGTTGATTTGTAACTCAGTTTGCAAACATCATTGTGGATTTCAGAGTCCATGATCTAATAATGTCATCCATGTTTTCTTATGGGAATAAAGTCATCAATTGAAATTTGCCCTTTTCTCTGCTGTTTCATGAATAGAATAAGTTGATTTAACACTTTGTGTAGAAACTGAAGTAATATGATTATATTTCCAGTTAAAAGTCAAATTCTAAAAATAATTATTTTAAAATCTTTATAAATATTTTTTTCTCCAAAATTAAACTTGAATTATTGCTAATTGTTTAAACTGCCATACTATTGAAAAATCTACAAAAGAGTAGTAATTCCATTAAATGCATTATTTTATTTTTAATAAAAATATTTTACATACAAACATTCCAGACATTATTACAGAGCTGTAATAATGTCTCTGTTCTAAGCTCTGTTCATAAGCTTATTATAATTTGAATTAGGAAGTAATAATAGGACTATATTTAAACCACAGAATAATTTCTATTGACTTGTCATATATCATTACCATAAACAATCTGCACTTTAAAATAGAATGGCTTCCTTGAGTAGGCCTATTGCATATTTTTATATATTGATTCATACTAAATTATTTTCTTTATCCAAAAATATATAGTAGGCCTATTGCAGTGTTTATACAATATGCATTTTTTTATATATTATCTGCATTTTTTCTAAAACAGTAAAAAATATGTTTTTGTATGCCTATTTTAATAATTTTGCTATATTATTTCTTGTCAGATACATACATAAAATCATAATAAACTGAAATAGAATTATTATATTGTGTGCATAGATAGTTATTCTCACTTCGTTTGTGTTATATCTACTGATATACCTTCAATTATCTTGTTATGTGTGTATAATGATTGAGACTTCTCAGTTATTCTATGGTTTTAGATTAAAACATTCTATGTCTGAATTTATATTATATTATTTGAATTTAAATAATATTTAGCA
>JAUZND010015241.1:0-27479 GCA_034780555.1 Coelogynopora nodosa | reverse complement strand
TTTATTGAGCGTTGAATTAAATTCAAATTTACTATATTTCTATGCTTCTATTGATTCAAAATTCGGATTTTAATACACCGCTTAAATTAACACTATTGCATAGAGGCATCTATGGATTATAAATAAAATAAAATCTTTGTATCATAAAATTTCATTGATTTTCGTTAGATAAATATTGTAAACCAAATAATTATCGGATTCTATTGATTCTATAATGAACCAAGCCAGCGTTTTTTAATTGAATTAATTAAGGATTTTCAAAATAACTTTTCCAATATTGAAGTTAACTTAAACCGTATTGGATGGCAAGGAATTAGCATATTTGGAGAAACGATGAGAAGGGCATGTTGAAAAGGCATGTTGTTATATTTCGAAATTTTCTTAATAATAAAAAATTGTGTGAGCAATTTGAAACAATTCCAAACGATGTCTTAAATGATTATTTACATATATTTTATTCCCAACTGAGGTTAAAAGATGACTGTTATGCTACACCGAGTTTGATATGTATCCATGCATCGATTCAACGCCACCTTACTTATGTGAATTTATTAATTTACCTTAATTTTACTAATATTAATTGATTCTTTTTCCAACTTACTAGAGAACTGAATACGGTCAACAATTTTAAAAATCAATAACACACATTATTCAATTGTTATGAAATTTTAAACTTAATCAAATTTAAACGACTCTCATTTGAGTTTGAAAAGGCCGATTTACACGGTTTTTGCACTAAAAAAAGGCAAAGTTTTTAACATGTTAAACAAACTGAGAAAACATTAGTGAGTCGAGAATCCACGGGCTACCCCACTAGTATTTATAACTACTCTATCACTACTAGAGTCTATCTAGAGTATATCACTACTAGAGCCGCTAATATTGAAGCCGCTAAAGCTTCTTTTTCAAAGTCGTAAATAAAAAAAGTTAAGATATGAACACATAAGATAAATTTGAGGATACTTTAAGAGTTCAATGTAGATAAAAAGTTGAACCTGATTTTACATATGGTCGATATATACAATGTATGTATAAATTTCAAAACAATTATGAAATTAACAAATTAAATAAATTTAATGTTATTTAATTATTTAACTTTTTCTAGTATATCGTATTAATTAAATATTTTTTAATTGTTGTTTTTAATACTGCTGATTTAAGTCATGACTTGTTATGATAAAAATTTTATTAAAATAAAATTCATATTGTGAATTTTTGCACAAGCAATAAACCTATAGGGCTACCGATTACATGATTGTCACTTAAATCTGGAGGAAAATCCGGAGGAAAAACCTGAGCAATAAATAACTAGTTTTCTAGGCCGGCATTAAAATGATTAACAAAGATAAACAAATAATTTCAATTTAAAGAATGTAATAATAACTCCAAATTTAAAATTTTAAAATTTTAATTTTAATGTATTTTGACCATTTTGTCGACATTCTAAAATCCGTTACCTTTGTTTTTATTAATTAATTTAATTATTTAAAAATATATTTTGTATATTTTAGTGACTTTTGCATTGACGACCTTCAAAAATAGGTTAAATTTTCTTCGGATTTGTCTTCTTGGTTTTTCCTTTGGATTTAAGTTACACCCGATAATATATTACGTCGAATTATTTTTTTAATTATATATATAATTATATTTAAAAACCAGAAAATTTTAAAAATGGTTGAACAATGCAAAGAGATGATTGAGATCATAGATATATAATTTGTTTATCTATATTAATAGTCTTATTATAATACAACTATTATATCTCTATGATTGAGATAGTTTCGACATCAAAATATATTTTTTTAGTATTTAATCCCAGTGGCATCAATTGACACAAATTTAATTTTAAAATATGAAAATAATTATGGTAGCTTTATTTTTCTAAAATAGCCCGCAAGAAACTTCAAAATCATATGATTTTCCAATTTTTGGAATCTTCTTCCATATATACATGCAATAACCTTTCGTCTTATAAATAACACTTATATAAGGTTATCTATTATAGTATAGGCTATGGCAACTATATTATCATCGACATTATAGTTTCGAGTCACTCCATTTACTATAGCTCCACCGAAGATGTGTTAAATTAATATTTCTATCTTACAATTGAAATAAATAAATGAATACTAAAATATTTAAACTGTGCAGTTTTTCCTTATATTTCATATATTCTGGATCTTAATGTCATATTTCCGTTATATCTATATTTGTATAATACCTTTTCCTAAAAACAAGAATATAAAGTTGAAAACTGAAAATAATACTTATATAACTTATATATATTATACTGTAGCGCATTACACGTAATTATAATACATATATATTAATTATAATATTGATAAATGTTAAAAATTTAATTGTGAATGTATATTAGTATATATACCGTCATCATAATATAATAGATATAGAATGAAAATATCTATAGAGAGATTTGAAAGTGTCAATTGCAGGTCTACAGCATTTTTCATTCTCACGACGTGGTGTGACAAAAATGTTAAAGTTCGCCATATATATGGCTTTTTCCTAAATATAATATAGTTAGTATAACTTTATCTATGTTCATTCCAAGGAACATTTTTTCCATTTGTTCGTTAAGCTGCGGCTGCACTAAATTTAATCCGGCTCACTTAACAATAAATAAATATTTCTTTATTAATAATAATTAATTTATAATTAATTAATAATAAAGCCATCAAGATTGATCCTCACTTTTTTCAAGCTTGGGCATTCGAACATAAAGAATTTATATAAAAAAATATAAGCATGTATCAAACAATTGCAAACATATATGTTTTATTTTTCAATACTATAAATATATTATTTTAAAAGTATCCTGCGCATCATTTGATACTACGGTAATAAGAAATGTAAACCGGGGATTATACAGAAAAATGAAGAGGTGAGAAACTATGCCAAAAAGTAAATAACAATTTTATGGCAGCTAACATGTTGGTCATATGCCGTAGGAAATAAGGCGGACGAATTAGCTTTCGCTTGTCTTTTTCAATCTTAAACTTGATTATTTATTAATAAAAATTAAGCTTACAAGTCAAATATTGAGATATTTAACTAAATAATTTAGCTTTAGCTTTGAACTTTTGCTTATTTTTATTCATACGCCTTATTGTCGTGATGATTAATATTAAAAACGAAACATTTTACATTACATTTTTTGTTGTAATATTATAAAAAATATTTTTTACTTAAACTCTTTTGTGGTTTCCACAGTAATATAGTATTCGCGACTGTTTAAATATTTTTGCGGTTAAACATATTCAATCTTGTATAATATTCTTTTACAATAATATGTCATTGATTCTTAAACATTCGTCCTTCACTAGTACTACAAATGATACATCTAATCCATCTATTAAAGAGAGGTATTTTTTCATTAAATTACAAAATTAATATATTGTTATTAACATTACTAATTAATATTAATAATAATATCCATTATTTATTTCTTTGATCGCACATAAATTTGTAATTTAAATATATTATCTGTATATTAATTAAATCGAATCCCTCGGTGTCTCAATATTTATACAAAAAAAATACATATCAATAACTAAATATGTAAAGTCATTCTGTTTATAGATACTGATAGTCTTATAAATATAGTAAGTCTATATTAATATAGACATACATACTATAGCAGCAATTCATATATGTAGACTGTTCAGACCATTTTTTAAATTATTAATTTAAACAAATTAATATTTTAAAATATTACATTATTATATTATTACATTAATTATACATATTATTATTACTGTAATTGTATAATGTATGATAGTAGCTATTTTAATTTATCATGACTTTTAATTAACAATATCTGGCCCTGGGAAAATGTTTTCTCATATTACTCTATTAGTTATTTAAGAAAACATTTTTCAGATATGAATCATACACTTTTAAATATATTACTTATTTTATATTCATGTCTAGCAATGCCAATGGCAATTATTATGACTTATGTTAATATACTTTTATTAATAAAATCATAAATAAATATTATGAATTATACTTCTTATTAATATTAATCATAATCAGACTATACTATACTATAGTTATACTATGCATATACTATTCAAATTGCTTTTTTAATGATTTATTTGTAGTTTTAATAAGTACTACTTGCAATCCAGTCATCAGTAGTGAGACTAGGGTAACTAAATTTAATGAGAGCTGAATAGCTTGAAACAAGTAGTGCTCTGTCTCTCTGCTGTTTGTACAGGCTCTGTTCATAGTGCTTATAGACATAGTATTATACCATGGTTATTATGAATTTTAAATTAATTATAATTAATATAATATTCTGCATTAAATTAATGTACAAAAGTCTATATATTTATTTATAATATATACCTAGATACCTGAATATTTAAATATAAAAAAATCAAATCACAACTATAAAATGGACTTCAATAATATTTGTTTCAAAATAATAATTTTAAGTTAATTATACATAATTTTAATTTTTAATAAATATTTATAATAATATTTTTATAAATAATTTAAATAATTGTAAATTAAATTCATAATTAATTTGAATATATAACTGTTTAGTCAGCTACTTATTTAATATTGCTATATTGAAAAATATCATAATAAATTATAAGCTACATATTAATTTAATTTTTTTTAAATATTTTATTTCTGGCAATAATAAAAATAATAATGGCTGTTTAAAAAAATAAACTGCAGCTATATCAATTATTTAAGTACACAATGTTTCCATATCATGTTTCCTATCTAACTACCTGTTGGATTTTAAATCAACTAATTAACTTGTTGCTTTGTCACTTATAGATTGTAATTTTAATTTTTGAAGTAATTATTTATCATACACATAGAGAAAGCTATAGACAAATTTTAAAAGATTTTGCAGTAGATTTTGCAACATCTTCTAAAATGTGTCTATAACTATCTCTATGTACATGTGCAGATCCAGAATTTTTGATAGGGGGTCCGAACATTGCTAGGCACACATACCTAAAACTAACCATGTCAGGCAGTACTTTCAGTATATATTCAGTATGTCCAGTGTATTTTAGTAAGAAAAGGGCACCAATTTCTAGCAAAGGAGGGGTTCAGGCCACCTGTACCTCCTCTTTGTATATCTACCAATGCTACATATGGTAAATAAATACCATGAGTCACAAAGCCATGAGTTGATTGGTTAATTTAAAATTTGACAAGTAGTTAGACAGAAAACCTTATGTGCATACATTGCTTGTACTTGAATGATTGACTTAGTTGCTGCTTGTTTTTTTAAGACAGCCTATATATACTATTATGATTTGATCCTACTATAAACTGTCATCTGAAAGCCAGGGACTTAAAATTATTGAAACATATTATTTACAAAAGAACACAGCATGCTATGGAATAAAACCAATGATCATAGGTTTAAATTCAATATCAACATATTTTTATAATTTTGAAATAGATGTATTACATAACCAGTTTATTGTTAGGTTCAGTACATTGTATTCTTTCTAAAGTGTCATGGAAACAAAAATGGTTAACTGTTAACACTTAAATGAAAGTTATACTAAATAATTGTATGCCATATGCTGACATCAGTCAACAATGAAATAAACTCTTTTACTAGAAAATAAATAAGACTAAAGTAGCTACAAATTACTTTTAATAATTAATTTTTTTAATATAATTTTTTTTGTTCAACAAATATTAAGATTTGACTGAATTTTAAATTATATATATTAAATCATAATATTAGGACATAAATTACACTTTGTGTTTGATTTTTTCAATACTATTTTTTTAAATATTGGAGTTAGTGTAATCAATTGCATTATTTAAAAAAAATTAACTACAGAATAAGTGAATCTTAATATTCATTTATTTCTATAGTATTCAAATATATGTAATAAAATATCAATTTAAAAATAGCTCAGTTTATTTATAGTTACAAAATACCACCTTAATAAATAATATTTTTACTTAAAAAATTTGTTATTATTTTATTGAAATTAGATAATCAAACCAGCCTTTACAATTTGAAGTTTCAATAATTATTTTATTGTAATGATCAATCAAATCAATATATTTCAATACATTATTTATAATATATAATATATATATATAATTCATATTTATACTGTAATTAGATTAACATTAATTAAATATTCTGTCGAAATTGGCAATAATTATCAAATGTAGTAGTATTAGGTAAGTACTAATTAGACAACAATATGAGTTGAATATTTTTTAAGAATCCATAAGTACAAATGAATCAAATAAATCCATTGATACAAATAAATCAGATAAATTTATTAATACAAATTAAACATTAGTCCATAAGAACAAATTAAACAGATAAATCCATAAATACAAATTAATCAGATAAATCTATTAATACAAATTAAACAAATATAGATTTTACTTTATAAACCAGATACTAACTACTATATAATATCTTACAATATGAAACCATCGTTTCATTTAGATTTTCCATTTTTACATAAACAGATTTAGAAAAATATAAACAAACTGCGTCAGTCAATTTAATTTTTTTAATATCGTAGCTATAATGGAAAACTGACATATCTTAATTTTCTCGGCTAAAGCATAAATTTTACGAAAATGCTATGACATCTACAAACGATATATAGCACATGTACTATAATAATGATAAATTGAATAATTGTGATGCCACACCCTTGTAAACTAAGTTAGTAGGCTTACTATGTTCAGTTTTAAATCTATAAAAATATTTTGACGAACAAGTTTGAGAAGTTCAACACTCCAATAATAAATAATTGTACATAATATATATACTTGCGTACCATTATAAACATGTACATAATATATGTAGTAATTTTCTGTTAAGGAAAATTCTCTGTAATATTATTTATGCGATTATTTATTTTTTCGTGTTTTTTGTAATCTCAGTTTTTATAGATCAATTCAGTCTGATGAACGCAGATCGTCTGAAAGCTCAATCATTCAATTTGAAGATATCAAGAACACTGACCTTACCCAGGAAAGAAAGGAATTTCAGGTGGGGTTTTATTATTAATTTTTGTTTTGTATAAGTACTAATTATTACGAATACGCTTGGAATTTAAGTAATATATAAAAATTAATTATATAATTTTGCTTTATATTAATCCAAATGTTTGTTTTATGATCATGACATTTATCTAACAAATAATTCATAAATAGTATTTCCACAACGTTTAATGTATAATCAAGTTATAGGACAGATAGCTATAGAATTGGCTCCATTAATAGTATGATATAACTAAACGACAAAAATCGACCTCTGTTCTTCATAGAAAAAGATGGTAGCACTGGAATTGCGTCGTCAGCGAGTTCTTCAGAAACAGAAAGAATTAGACGAACGGATAGAATCTTTTCAGGCCTATCTTCTAGAAAACAAAATAAAGCGGCACAGGTCAGCCAGACTTCTTGAACAAGAAAAACGACTCATCGCCGTACTCAAAGTCAAAAGCACCGAACTAGAAGAAAACATGAAAAAACTCAAAGAAAGGTCAGTTAAAAATTATGTATTCTTTTCGAATGAGCTATATTAAAAAAGAAACATGATTGTCTCGCACATTATTACATCTTAATACATTGCATATTTGTGTGTATAATTACAATAACAATCCATTTAGTGATATTAAATATTTTTTAATAAAGGACAGCAGTGAACAATAAAAATGTGAAAATGTAGTTAATTACAGGGTTACAATTATTTTTTCCGGACGTCTGAAATCTCCCGGATGTAGTCTTCAGAAATGTTGTTTTGGAAAATGCGATTTAAATAATAAAAACTCAAAGCTGAAGGGGTCATGGGTATGGTGGGACAGTCGTATTTTTCAATCATTTGTATTTGAATGCAAACCTAATGACTATAGTTCTAATTTAAGAAATATCTAATTTGGCTTTTTCTATAAGTATACATTTCTTATTGATTAAACTGTAATGCTGCTACTATCCGTTTGTTTTTATGGACAAATCAGCAAAAATCCGCACCTTAAAAATTTACTATAAGCAAGACCTGTTTTTCCGGACAAATCAGCAAAAATCCGGACCCTGAAGATCTGGGTAAATTACAAATATAAAGTATTTCTTATCACTATATTTTACCAGGATATATCAAGAACTTGCATGATCTTGGAAAGATAGTTGTATCAAATCTAATTAAAGTATTCAAAGTGCTATTTACTAGTATTACCAATTTTATTAAATTGGTAAATTCAGTTTTTTGTAAGTGTTAATTCCATTACTTCCATGTAGTATTTGAAGTTAATTAATAATCAAATTAGTTGTTAAGTAATTCTCAAACTAAAAAGCTGAAGTTCGTTTTTCATTCATTTCAATTATTTTTTCTAAATATTAGATCAATTTTAACCATACCATTTGGAAATAAGTTAGATTGTGAGCATTTCGAACGATAGTCGATATGAATTTGTCTTTTTAAAATATAGATATTTGAAATACTAAATTATTTGTTACGTGTGCAATATGTTTCTATTGTGCAAGCAGACTGTTGAATAATTTACCATGCTATTTCATTTAAAACTGATAAATAAATTTGTTCTAAATGCATAAATATAGCTTAAATAAGCGTAATATTGTATGCATGCGAAATATTAAATTATTATTGTTGTGCTTTTTCTATTTAACAGACATGCCTGTTTGAGTGAACTATTAAAATCGCACGCCAAATATGAAGAATTCTTTCAAGCAGTTTTGTCAAAACTTCCCAGTGGTATGTTTCTAATAATAGCTTTTCATTTGTTTATTGAAGTAATTGTCAAAAACAAGTACGTATATTATCTTTCTTATACTAGAAATATTACTATTAGTATTCTGTAGCTTTTATTATTTTTATTTTGTATTTATTATTATGTAGCTTTAGTATTATTCTATACACAACCCCAATTCAATTATATAACGCGATTAAATATAATGTCATCCAATTTGTGATCTTTATGTGACAATTGTATAGTTTAAATACATTTTGTTCTTGTGAACAATTTACGTATTAATTAGGGGTGAAAGGAAGCCAAGTTCCTGCCTTTGCAGAATGAGAAAACTTGGCGCTCTTCTGTAAATCAAACAATTTCTATTAGTTCAAATTAGGTTTATATAAATCAATATTGTCACGTTTTGTAATTCAAGAAAATCAAACAAAAATAGAACCAATTGTTTCAACATTGCAGAGCCACTGTTTTAAAATATACGTTATATAACAAAAAAATTAACGTAAACATCAAAATTTACATTCAAAACAATCTTCACGTGTATATGTAAATAGTGTTTTGTACCTTTCTTCTCACATAAAATCATGTTACGCCATGTAGGTCTAAATGTATCTGACTAAAATGTTAAATTTTGTCCGTAATCTACATATAATAGAATTAATTAACATCATCATTATCAGATATAGAAAAGTGAAAAATCCAAATATTTTAAATTACGGAAACTATACATCTGATCTAAGAAAATTATGCTCATCCATCTTTAATGTGCAATATCGTTTCATTTGCATTGCTTCTATTTTTTCATACATTATTTTATATGCGTCCCCTAAAACAATGTAAATTTTGTTATCTACAATATGTGATTAGAATTTATATTAGCTATGAATTCATTTACAACAATTAACATTATATACTCATTATAAACGATTTCTCAATTTATGTATTTGTCCTTCAGAATATGTCAAATTAACTGATAATCCAATTCAAGCGCTCATGACCCGATATGAAAACCTTATTGAATCCGGTAAATGGGTGCTTCAGTCACTCTTTGATAAAGCAGAACAAGTTAGTTTTTAATTTTTATTATGCTTAATATTTAATATATTCTATTAAACTATGCATTCTTCAATTTCTCATCTCATTGTACCTTCAATATCAATATATTTTATTTCTTTGTCTACTTGTGTCTCTCTTCTCTATTCACATTTTCCAATATATTTAATGACAACGTTTATACGTTTTCTCTGTTTACTAATCCGTTTTTATACAATGTTCGTCAATCTCTAGTTTTAATTCCACATTTCTTAAGCACATCTCTCATTTTGTATTATATGTGACTTTCTTAATTTCCATTCCTTCTTTCTATCATCCTTATTTTCACTTAACAAGAGCTTCCTAGCCCCTCTCTTTCTCCCACTGCCATCTTTCTCTCTTCTAACGTCATTTTCTCTATAGCGTCTCTCTCTAGGTCTCTATCGCTAACATCTCTCTTTCTCTCTCTCTAGCATCTCTCAATCTCTACAATCTTTCTTTCCATCTAACACCTTTCTCTCTCCTTTTAGTATATTTCTCTCTCCCTCTAACATCTTTCTCTATCCCTCTAACATCTTTCTCTCACATTCAAGATCCTTTCTCCCTCCCTCTAACATATTTCTCTCCTTCTAGCATCTTTCTCTCTCCCTTTATCCTCTAACATTTTTCTCTCCTTCTATGATTTTTCTCACTCCCTCTACCACCTTTCTCTCTCCCTCTAGCACCTTTCTCTCTCCCTCTTGCACCTTTCTGTCTCCCTCTTGCACCTTTTTCTCTCCCTCTAGCACATTTCTCACTCCCTCTAGCACATTTCTTTCTCCCTCTTGCACCTTTCTCTCTCCTTCCAGCACATTTCTCTCTCCCTCTAGCACATTTCTCTCTCCCTCTATAGCACATTTCTCTCTCCCTCTTGCACCTTTCTCTCTCCCTCTTGCACCTTTCTCTCTCCCTCTAGCACATTTCTCTCTCCCTCTAGCACCTTTCTCTCTCCCTCTAGCACCTTTCTCTCTCCCTCTAGCACATTTCTCTCTCCCTCTAGCACATTTCTCTCTCCCTCTTGCACCTTTTTCTCTCCCTCTAGCACATTTATCTCTCCCTCTAGCACCTTTCTCTCTCCCACTAGCACATTTATCTCTCCCTCTAGCACATTTCTCTCTCCCTCTAGCACCTTTCTCTTTCCCTCTAGCACATTTATCTTTCCCTCTAGCATCTTTCTCTCTCCTTCTTAGTTCTACCATCTTTCTTTATCGATCAATCTTTCTTACCCTCAACTGCAATAGGCCGACGATCTGGCCCAACAGTTTAACAAGTACGTCACCTCCTCCCAAATCGAGATCATGACACTCAACTCCGAGATCACGGAGGCTCAACGAATGCGTTTCCTCCGTGAAAATGAGGTCACGATGAAGGAGGAGCAAGTCCAGCAAAAGTGCAGTCAAGTCAGAGCCCAGGTGAAACAGATTGGGAACACACGAAGGGGCGTCAAATTTTTAATGGTCCAACGTATGCTTAAATTCTGAGTAGCTCATTTTATTTTCCTCCTATCTATTATTATCGCATTAAAATTAGCACATATTTTTTGCTGAGCATACCGTTAACACCAAGATTTGTAAAATTAGAAAACAAATGATATATTTAAATCGGTCTGAAAAACTAGCCACTTTTATTAACCATTTGTACTCGTTCGCTCTCGTCTCTTCAAGGAATTGGTTGGTCTTTAGGCGTTTTCAGTGCCCTTGATAGGGATCATATGGTATTTAACATTAATTTAAAAGAAATATTTATATTGTTTAAATAAATTAAAATATTGTTAATTTTTGCTATTAAATTGTATTAATACAACCTGATGTTTCATCTGCCTTTATTATGCTTTTCGTTTATTTTAGGAATATTCAAATAGATATTATGAAAAACACACTATATTTGTCAACATTGTTAAATGGTTATTTATCAACGTTATAAAATATTGTTAGAGAAAAAGCAAAACTACATTTGTGGATATAGCGAGTTCTCACTTGAACCATTTCAGTTCAAATGTATGTTATAGTTTCTAACTGCAACGCCTTGGATCTATGAACGAAGTTTTCCTGTTGTGTTGGGAAATCTATAATATAAAGCGCCTTTTGATTCTCAATTACAATTAGTAGACATTATTGAAACTAGAAATATCCCAATCAGTGTTATATTAGCTCGATGACTGCGCCATATATTATTCGCGTGTCCACACTTCAGCTTGATTTCTTCGGTGTTGTGCTGCGTGCAATCGACAATATTACCGAGAAATGTCTCAAACGAAGCCCTGTCTCACAACAGGAGAAGGGATCGATGTACCATCTACTGAAGGACATGGAAGTAAGTGTGATTGTATATATATATATATTGTATATATATATATAGGTGCACAATACACATTTTTCGGGTTTGTTGTCATTAATTCTAAATTAAGCTTTTAAGAAACGGAGAAATATTTTATTATTAGAAATTATTTTAAATACAGGTTACCAAATGTCCAGAATGTCTGCAATTGGTTTTTATGAGTATGAAATATGAAGGTATTGGGGGGGGGGGGGTTATTGTTAGGCGTGCTAAGTGTTCCAAGCGGATTCTCTGGGACAGTCCCGTATTTCAAGTGTCCCCGTATTTCAAACTTGTTAAATTATAGAATATTAAAGTGAAAATATTTATATTTCAGTAAAAATGGGGAATTTTTTAATTTAATTAATATAATGAATAGTGGGGAGACGTATTCTTTTAAAACTGTTCTTCTAATGCCATCATAAATTCGATCAATATTATTGAAAGGATTAAAATTAATAATTTTGTATAGCTACCATCCATGCATAACTGTGGTGTATGGAGATTTATTTTCACAGATTCAAAAACACGAGAGATATTGGGTATTGATCACTAGTTTTCTAGTCAAGTGATCCAAGCCCCATTACGAGTGTTTTTTAATTTAAAGATATTCATACCGTTGGTGATTGTGGTCAGTATAATTTTGAAATATTGATAAAGAGACACGTCTACCATTTTTCTCGTCTCAATGATGTGGATATTGAGTAATTTAGTAGAGGATAATAAGAGTAGAAACTCTGAATAAACACTCCATTACATTTTTTTAAATATAAATTAATGTGAAATTTCTGAATTTTAAATTTGAATATAACATGACAAATCAATAACGAAATATGATACAAAAATAATTTTATTTTGTTGATATAAAATCTACAAGTGGCTACATTTTATATGTATCTTTTTTTACATGTAACTTATAATATAAAGCTGGCTTTCCCTGAAGCTGAATGCAATTTTTAATTTTTTTAGCAGTATGCGTTCCTCTGATCTGTACAGCCAGGACTTCAACCTATCTTTTTGCTTAAATCAATAGTCTAAATAATAACAAAAATTGCCTTTCATATTTCTGACCACTATTTGTGTTTCTGATGCTGCAGTAATAGCTGATTTACACTATTTTAGCTATAGACTACTTCTAGTTTTAATAGTAATAAAGTAGTATTTTTATTCTTTTTTAGCCGGATGAAAAGTTCGAAGTAATCAGCGTAAGTAAATGATGTTATAGTTACTTAATTTAATGCACACTATTGTCCAATTAATCTACTTAGTAGCCAAACATAGGCTTTTAACTGACGAAAATGATTTGTACGACACCACTTAAGTTATAGATAGACATCAACATTAATACAACCTCAAACACGACACGCTTTTAAATAACGTTGATTAACAATAGTTGAAACTACACTATATGAATTTCTGTATATGAAAATATCATGGGTGGGTGGGTGGAGGGGAATAATCGGAATTTTTTTTCACTTTTAATGTCTTATTATGTCATAGATTTAGACAATTAGGTTGGAGGAAAATGGTCATGTCGGATTCCCGTAGGATAGTCACGCAGAATTATATTCCTATCCAAAATTGTATTCCTGACGCCCACGAGAATATACCTGAGACGTAATAATATATGTGAATTAATTATAATTTTCGCGAAATGTACTAAACCTTCCCCCCATTTTGACATTATTTAACATGATTTCAAAACTTTGTTAGCTTAACCCCCGCAGAAGTACCAAATGGGGAGGCCAAGTGGTGGCGGGGGGGGGGGGGCGGCCACACATTGATTAAACGGTTTTTGATAGTTTACTGTTCTTTAATCTTCTTCTTATGCGATCTTCCTCAAATCATTTCTGCACTTTCCATTCAATGCATTTTCGTAGAATATGGTGGGATCTTGATGACGTAATATACGACCTACAAAAATGTAAATGAGATACAAATAGTCTTTTTCATCACTCACACCCTTATATACTTTCTGCTAAATAATTTTCTGGGCGTTTACTGACTGACAACTGTTTTTATACATTATTAATTATCAAAAGTTGGTTTGAAAATAATTTCTTCATTTTTATTTCCCCCTTATCTAATGCATTATAGTTAGCTCATCAACTCATAATGACATATATAAATAGGTAAGATCTAAATAGGGATCCAAAAACAGGTTTAAAATTCAGCCTCAAAATGATATTCTATCTACTTCTCCAACTATATGTTAACTCATATTTAGTTGACTATTTTCACAGTCACAATCAATTGCTGTCATTCACGTCACAAGTTGTAATACGTATCAACATAAAAGTCGTTGTATCAGATTGGCGTCTATTTTCTTTCATATTGAAATAGTCAGTATGTTCATTATTTTCAAAACCTACTCTCTGTATAATGTAAATTATAACATATTTTATACAGTATATATCAACATTTAGTAATATTATATATATAAATAAATATATATATATAAATATATAATAAATATATATATATATCATAAATAAATATATATATAATATAAATATATAATACATAAATATATATAAAATTATTATAATCATGTAATATATTAGGGTATATAAGACATTATTAGATTTACTAAAGGCCTACTGTGTGTTTTGTGATGTGTTGATTTTTATTGAAATATTATTTTAGTTAATTAACATTTTTTGATTATATATGTGACGTATGGCGTACATTGTTGTTGCAACAGTAAAAAATGATTGTATCTAATGAATTGATTAAAATAATTAGTCTTCGTGAAACATCTGGTGTCTCAGGAGGCATCCATTTTTTTGTCAGCGTAAGATCTAAACCACTCTGTTTAGTGGTGCACAATATGTTTACTTTTACCACAGAATTGATTCCTTGGCTATATTGACATTTTATCAATTGCATCACAATGATTGAACCTTGTTTAAGTTTAAATAAGTATATTAATTAGTCATACTAATAAAATACTATTAATTTGAAATGTAAAAAAGATATAAATGCACAAAAAAACAGTAGATTATGAATTTTAGTACATCTGAATATTTCGTGTAAACCAATTTGATTGAATTGTAATGTTAGAGATGTGCCTATAACGGATTTAAAATCAAGCTAAATTCAAACTGCATTAATAAAATAATATCAGTTTTATATCGTCATGCGCGGCAACTAAACTATCGTATCATTTTTAGTCCGCTCAATACCGAAAAACAGATTTCATGTACGAAAACCCTAGATATAGTTTTAAAAAAAAGTTTTAACTTTCACTTAAGAAAAAAATTACGACAGAATATAAAACCTTGCATTGTCAGATTGCTTTTCTAAAATGTTCCATTTTATGAGAGATGCTATAATAGTTTGGTCCTCGCATGACGATGTAGAGATGTAAAGTTAACACTGATAACCCTGGTAAAGGCTGAGTTTTGTCTTGTGTGCACCGCAATCAACAGGGCTGGCTTGAAAATTGTTGCGGCATCCTTGCTGAAATTAAAAGCTGGCCAGAATGCGGATATCCGGAAGAGCTGGAGGGAAAGGGGAAATCAAATTGAATTTTCGCTTAAGACAACACAAGTCAAGGAGTGATGATTAAGTGCGATGAATATCCCGTACATCCACATTTATATTGTTTAATCACCATACCGTATTTTCTTTAATGAAAGAACGCTGTAATATTTGTATGGCCTTACGGTATTGATTATTTAGTGTATTGACTGTTTGCGACTTCATCGTGGGACAGATTATTGCCTACGTCTTTTTAGTTTCATTTCATTATTTATTATAGTGTAGTGAAATATACGTATATCTATATCTATCTGTATACATTTTGATTTTATGTCATTTTATTTGATTGTAATTGTGTCATGCTTTTGTACAAGACTTTTGGTTCATTTCTTTATAAGTTCATTTAATTGTAGACGTTATTAACAGTTTACTGTGAAATATTACCTGTATTTTAAAATATAACACTATATTTGAGTTTAACTTTAACGAAGTCTTTTATAATATTTGTTAATTAAGTGTTGTTATCCTATATATATATATATAGATTTCATTGAATATGTGTGAATCAAGGAATAGATCGGAAATAAATGACTGCTTCAATTTTTGTTTTAGAAACAGCAGTGTAATTTAAAATCATATTATTTTTTAGTTTATGACTTAACTTTATAATTTATGGCTACTTGATTTTTTCTTTTCTATATACTAAAGATACTATAATTTTTAAGATAACTGTATTGTTCATCATCTTACCATTTTCTCTATGTATTGTGTATATACTACTTCCATAAATGATAATATCTTATTATAAACTAAATACGACTAAAGTATGTTCCACAAAATGGTATAGTATAATTTAACTACGTATACCTGTACAAACATACCTTTCTACCAATAAATATAGGTTTGCCGAAATGGCCCCTTTTATTAATAGAAATTATTTTAAAATTATAGTTCAATTTTTTAAGCAAACATTAAATGACTAACGCCATATTATGATTATTTAAAATATTTTAATAATTTTCCTTGTGAATACCGGTGATGTGAAAAACAGTTTATTTGAAATTAATTAAAAAGATATCATTCTTAACACAAAACAAGAAAACAACTAGATTTAAATGATTAATGACATGCAATTTGTTTAATTTGTAACATACAAAATAATATCTCATTTTTAATGCACTTTCAATTACACACATTTTCATAGAATGTCCTGAAAAAGTTAACGATACTCCAATTGATCTTAAAATAGAATTTTTAAAGTTTTTCAGCATCAAAAAATATTTCTACTTTTACGATAAAAATTTCATCGACTACTACTAACTTCGTTATAATATACTTTCTGCTAACTTTTTGTTGGCCCTTATGATATCTATATAATGTCTTTAACTTATTTTTCCTTGTCTAATTCACTATAATATGCATATCGTTGTCGCCAAATATACAGCGAGAACATTTAACTTCATAGGCAAAGTGCTGCGTGGTCCACCCCCTGCGTGTATAAAAGGCTTCCAAAAGGGCCTGCTATACTAACTAGTGTTAACTATGAAGCCATATATCAATAAATATATTTCATATTTCCCAGGGTGGTCACTTTACCCCACTGACATGGTTCACAATTAAAAGTAATCTTAAGAAAAAAGGAAGATTTTACATGTTTTGATGAAATTATATACGTTTAGACATGTAAAATACAAAATAATACATATTAATGCTTAACTACCACATACCTGACTAACGTGTCGACTCAAATTATCAAAATTGAAGAATTTTTAATTCAATTGATATGTTCGAAAATAGTTGCTAGTTTAATATATTTAAACAACAAATATAATGGTCGATTAAGAAAACCGTTTAATTCAGTAAACATTATGTGAATACTAAGAAAAGTATTAACTAAATTAATTAAACCATAATAAATTAAACCATTAATTAAAACATTGTTTTATTATTATTAGGGTATGGCCACTTTCCCCCACTGGCCCCTTTACCCCACTCTACCCTATAGGTTAAACTTTGCCAAAAATTATCAGCTCAAACTTCTTACAATTTGTCTTTAATTCGATATAACAATTTCACATTTTAACACATGTCAATAGTATTTGTTATATTTAGTCACAAAAATCTTAATACCGTACGTCTAGAACTGTTGTTAACCTGTTTCACCGGTCCATTCTCTTCTTTCTGTCGGGGGAATCAGACCTATCTTCAGGACGCCAAAGAGATGATTTACAGGGCGGAAATGTTGCAGCAGGGTAATGAAGACAGTTGTCCCGCTATGAAGTTGACCCGCAAGAAGAAGAAGAGTGATGGGCCGGAGGGCAATACAGTGATAAAAAAGGAAAACACTTTTGAAGAAAAAGAACTTGACCAAGAACAACTTCGATCCATGAGCGAAGTTATGGAATAACACTTCCATATTTTAATTTTATAACTTAAATTAATCTGTTTTCTTTTAAAGGTGTCTGTATATGATACTTCCGATAACCTAAGTTGATAGTAATACTTTTAAATATAGGATGAATTAACGATATATTAGCAGTATATCTTCATTTCAACTTCTAATATTAGGATTTTGTTCTTAGTTAGGAATGCACCGTAATAGTTATATATTCTTGTTTTAGAAAACATAGCACTATGTACTAAGTACGTCTACGTTAAATAATGTGGACGCTTATTATATATATATATTTTTTCAGTTAAACTATACAATAATTTGTAACGCTCAGAAATATATATTTTAGTTGAAATATGTTATACATGTATATATATAGTATTATTAATTTTAATATATGTAATATAAGTTTACATCATTCTATCTCTGTATCACCAAATATATTATTGTAAATAAATACAGATATAGTCATAAAGAGCGCACTTTGATTTATTTTTTAAATAAAAAGTTTTACACAATGTAATGAATAAGAACATATTCCATTTTAACCTTCTGACTATACCAGACGGTTTTATGTAGTATTTAATTTCCACGTGGTAGAAAGTATAACCCAGACTTTTCAAATTTGCCTTTCTCCTGCAAGCTGTTAGGTTACCTTTATATTATTTCCAATACAATTCTAATGAATTATTCATAGTAGATCGGGTTATGGTGTGAAACAATATTTTTCTAATATTTCAACCTATTTTTGCTTCCAAAATTGATTCTGATACGATTTTAGATCAGATAAAAACACGCCTTTGAGAACACAACCAAATTTTGTTGTAATTTGGAATGGTTACTAAAAGTCAGAGAAGCAGTTCAAATAAGATATTGTCCATCAAATTTAGGTCAGATCAGATTAACCAGGCTCGTATCCAGGGGGGATCTAACGACCCCCTCTTGAATACTAAGGGGGGCGCAAAAATGTGGGGGCACATATTTTTTCAGAGTATTTCAATTTCAAACAATTCATTTAATTAATCACGTACTTTAATTCTATGGAATTTCGTAGTTTTTATTTTTATTTTAGTATAAATTTAGTTTAACATTGTATAGATATGAAACAGACAGACAGTAAGAACTCTGCAGTGTTAATTCCTCTATGGTAAAGTGTGTGTGTTTTATAAATTGTAACATTGGCCGTTTCTTTAATATGATATTGCATACCAATTATCCTTTATTTATTACTGTCATACATATTTGTATAAAGAGCAAAATGGGCGAGGCGTAACAATTCTGAAACGACCCCCACCCCCTTGGAAAAAGTTTGTTACGGGCCTGATAACCATATAGGATTATTGCTCCATTTTATATCCCGCTGACATTGGGCCGGCGTAGAACACTCTGCCTCAGAACCAGTGAAGGGTTGACAGTTTGAAATTTGCTGCTAAACAAGTTCATTCCTAACTGAGAGGCAGATATACTTAGATTCACATATACAGACAGATTCACTTAAAATATTTTAAATCAATTACCATGATTAATTTACCCACAGTGTACCAAGAAGCAGGAGTCATATTGACATACCGGTATTGTATCGTGTATTACACAAAATCTTTTAACTAATGTTAAAGTTACCTACATTTTGAGTACCTGAATACTTAATTCTTGATCCACTTTCTATTATTTTTATTTTCATAGAATATACTGGGGAGTTTGATGATATAATATATGGCAGGTTATTTTACTTTCATTTTTCTTTATCTAAATGCACTATGCTTATCACATCGTTGTCGCTAAATACAAAGCATCTTATTATCATGTATAAATGTTTTATTTAGAATCGCCATGAAAATAATATAAAATTCAGACTACTTTATATAAATCATTCGTTTAATGAATAATATATTTGCAGATATTTAAGAATAAATTTTGGTTACGTATTAATATCTTTATACTCAATGTGTATTTCTGAGTAATAAGCAACGATATAATATGGATTAAATCTTAAGCAGAAGTGAAAGTACAATAAATAACGTAAGTAATCTAAGTAAAAGTGAAATTTTTCGAAAACATACTATTAAAATTGTATTAATTGAAGTATCTGAACGAATCTATGTTAATAACATGTAAGAGGTTCCTATTTATTCTATGTTCTTAAATGGTTTTTAAACATTTCGCTAAATTTTAGTGATTTTCAAATATGGCAAACTATTACACGTATTTCATAATTTAGATGCATCATTTGATAAAAGATTATAACGTACCAAATGCGTTTCCTAACGCGTGTGCGATACATTGAAACCCCTATTTTTATATTTATGTTTAAAGGACATTTTCAATAAGTTTATGGCATAAAGACACGATTCTAGACTGGAGCTACATAATCATGGTTGTAAAGTTCATACTACATAATTTCAAGTTAACCTTTTCACATCATCAGGTGCTTTTGGAAGCGTATTTATCCGGATCGGAGTCAGGGGTCACATTGGATCACCAGAATTAGACCTATACAGTTAAATATTCTTTAAAAATGGAATACATTTAAAGTGTAGTTTATCACAGCGATTCTAAATAATTAATTTGTTATTTAATCAGATGCGTCATTAGATGTTGAAAATTTAGACGACAAAAATTTGATAATTATGATACATTAGCTAGATAAAAAAACAAAGTTTTAAAAAAATGCCAAAAATATTACGTAGCTTAATTATTCATTTAACTATTAAAATACAAAATTTATTAATCTCTACACAAATTTGATTAAGTTTTCTGGTATATTTGTCAAAAATATATGGGGACATTTTAGTGACATTAAAGTTAATACTTACTTATGTCTCGTACATTTCTGCCTTTTAGAAATTATTGAAAAATATTGAAATAATAATTGTATTGAAAAATTTTATTAAAAGGTTTGATGCTTAAATTAAAACTAATTTCACTAATACAGAGTTTATTTTTACTTTATCGTCAATTAATTTATCGGCCCGCATGAAATATATTGGCAGCGGATAGCTTATTACTTCAAATATCTAAACAGTAAAATAAGAATTCATGTTACATTGGGCTAGACTATTTACTATACTAAAATTACAAACAATGCTGACTAAAAAATATTTTTTAAAGTTTTTTATGGGTTCTAAAAGAGGCAGTTATTAACTTATTTGAACGCAACCTATTGCTTATTGATTTAATACATATATTACCGGCAGCAATATACAAATGGAGAAAAGACTGAGAGAGGAAAAAGAAGGAAGGGAGGGGGGGGGAAAGGGAAGAGATTTTGAGAGAAAGTTATGGAGGAATCGCGCTTCTAATTCGTAGATCGATAGTCAGACACGAGGTGAGGAGGACAAGAGATTGAAGAGGGAAGTTTCTTAGTACGTTATCCTTATTCAGAAGATACGAGCAGCTGCCGCTGCCTTTAACATAGACACGTGTGTTAAAACTATATATTTTTTTTTTTACTTTCATTGTCTACGTGTAAAGTTGTTTTTTTAAAGTTCCAATTCCTTTCGAATATACAGCAGGAATTATCTTCAATGTGTCCCAGATTGTTACGTCAGTTTTTGATTAAATTGACACGCCAACAGTACCGATTTAAGATATATACATTCATATTTCTGGCTACAGTGTATTTATTTCTTTCAACAAAACTTGGCGTGAAATTTAACCTTCTTTTTAAAACAAATAGTTTATTCAACGATCCGGAGTTAGAAATTTACAATACAGAGACACCTTTGTGTATTATTCCCCAATTTCCAGCGATCGCTAAAGACCATTCTCTGACATCAATTCCTTTTCAATTACAATGCGGTCAAGCCAAACCAAACTGGGTTCGCGTAGACGGAGGCAAATTTCGTGTAAACTTAAACGTATCTTCAGTATTTCCCGGTGGAATCACATGTTCCTACATACCACTGGAACGCTTTGATGACTTTTCCTCTTATTTTGGAGAGGCAAAGACCAACTTTCCAGATGGTGAAAACATTACATCAGATTTTTTTTATGCCAACTGCAATACTGCCGATGAACGACATTTTTATGAAATGCTTCACGCTGGTATACATCATGATGAAAAGCGTGCTATTGAAGCTAAGAAAACAGTTACCAATCCACTAGCGCTCAATTACAATGTGGTTCTATTCGGAATTGATTCTTTATCAAGACTTTCATTCATCCGAAATTTACCAAAAACATATCAAACCTTCACACAGGATCTAGACGGGATTGTATTCAACAAGTTCAACACAGTTGGTGATGGAACTACCGTCAACCTTTTATCTCTGTTGACTGGGAAGAAAGAAACGGAATTGCCTGAAAGCCGACGTAACAACATAAATGGCCAAATGGTAGATGACTATCCCTGGATCTGGAATGAGTTTAAAAAAGCCGGCTACGTGACTCAGTGGGCAGAAGATGGTGCGAAATATGGTACGTTTCAGTATCGCCTGCGGGGTTTCAAGGAACAACCTACAGACCACTATATGCGGACGTTTTTTCTCAAGGCAGAAGAAACGTATTCGAAGCATTACTGGGGATGCCTAGGGTCCCAGCCCCGACACATGGTCATGCTTAATTGGCTGCGTGAGTTTTACACTGTTTACGACAGCTCTATAAGAAAATTTTCCTTGATCTTTCATTCTGAGTTAAGCCACGAAGATAATATCTATCTAGCGCCATTGGACAGGGATTTAGTTCAACTATTGAACGAGTTTCAAAACGGAAAGATGTTTCAAGAAACTATTTTAATTCTTTTCTCAGACCATGGACATCGCTATGCTAAAACCAGGTCAACTTTCCAGGGAAAATATGAAGAACGACTGCCTTTTCTTGGTGTACACATTCCAAAATCCCTTCAAATAATTCAACCAACTATTATTCCCAACTTGAGGAACAATGCCGATACATTGGTTACACTTCGAGACATTCATGCCACTCTCAAAGACATTCTCCAATTTGAGCCTAGTAGACAGCAACCACCCTCAGTATCTTCCAGTCGAAGTCACAGCTTGTTTAAACCTCTCCAGTCCGATCGAAACTGTCATAATGTAGCACTTGACGCCCATTGGTGCGTTTGTCTCAGGTGGACCCCTCTCTCTGTAAGGAACAGCATGTCTTTAAGAGTAGCTCACTTCATCGTTAATCGTATAAATAAAATAACTCAACTTCAAAGTCAATTATGTTCCCATCTTACCGTGAAAAAACTTCAGTCCGCCGAACTCTACACTCCTAGGTCGGCCTTGCTCAAATTCAAGCAAAGTCGGGACAACGACGCCCGGCAGCCGGAATTCACCGATGAAATGCAGTCCACACAGGAGGTCTACCGTGTTAATCTGCTCACCTATCCCGGAGAGGCCGCTTTCGAGGCGACTGTTTATAGGGATATGGTTAAGGATACTCTGACTGTAGCCGTCGAGGACATCAGCAGGACAAATACATTCGCTCATACAACTGGCTGTTTGCTAAATTCATTCCCCGAACTCAGAAAATTTTGTATTTGTAAGACTGGTTCGTAGTACTTATATCAATTGTATACTATTTTTATTTTGAGTTTTTTTTTAATGAGCCAATAGAATTTTCTTGCCGAACGCCGATGTAAATGTAAACTAGGACATTAACCGAGTGAATTACCAAGAATTGCATAGTATGATAAATTAGTTGGTTTTTTCCTAAGCTACTCATAAAATAACAAAATAGCGAATTTTGTTTTATTTTGTCATTTATATTCTATATGTATAAGATTTATTTTACAAATTCAGTGTAAATTATATCATAGTATAATAGTGAGCACATACAGTGTTACATTTTAGCGGTATAATACACAGACAATTCTGCAATTTACGATATGAGGTGTTCATAATAGTATATCAGTATTACAAGTTTTCTAATAATGTACTGTATGTTTAAAAGTATTTTCATTCAATAAACTGCTATAAATTAAATGTAATTTAGGATATTTCAGAATTTAAATTGTTCATCCTTGTCTTTTTTATTATTAAATAATTATATTATATACATATAGTATATAGTATATAGTATATAAAAATGTTATTTTTTATAATTTTTTGCTTTTATTCGTTTTTAAAGTTTTTGATTATAAATGACTACATAGGTTATCAAATCGTTTTAGTCATTCTAGTCATATAGTCTTACTTTCTGACCCATTATAGTCATACTTTCTGAAAATGTATGCACGGCTTTTATACGTAATATGACCATATAATCCCTATTTGCAATAACAAGAATAGCAGATCTATAACGTGTGTGTCAGATTGTATACTTAAAGTTCTATGGAAATCAGTGAGTTCCAGGACATGTGAATGTGAAATATGACCATATAATACCTATTTGCAATAACAAGAATAGCAGATTTATAACGTGTGTGTCAGATTGTATACTTAAAGTTCTATGGAAATCAGTGAGTTCCAGGACATGTGAATGTGATATATGACCATATATAGTAAACAATCTCAACGTATTACAATATTTATATTTGACATCTCAGCCAGGTGTTCGAAATATGGTGTGTCAATGAAACATTAATGTATCCATTAAAATAAAGCGAATCTTTGATTTGTTTAAAATGTATATTATATTACAAAAGTAAATAATGAATGTGTTATATCAAAAACTATTTTCAATTTGTACCTCACATATATAGAATTATGTATATTTAATTAGAAATTTCAGTGGAAATGCGATGCAACTATATTTTATAAACGTTCATTGTATGAAAACAAATATATTAACGTACGATTTGAAACCGTTGTATCTGTCGCAAACTAATATATAACCTAAGATAATACAAAGATTTGTAACTCCAATAGAAATTAATAACGCGTCTTGACTTCATGTAGTAAATTTGTTATGATTAAAATTATGTTAATAATAGAACTATTAGTTTATAATATTAAATAAAGGTTCTAAACTCCTTTTTATACAACATATCAATTCAGTGCATTGCTGCTGCAAGGTGTGTACAAAAAGATTCCATACCAAAATTCCTCTTGCTTTCTCGAGGTTTTAAGTTCTAAAATTCCTCCCCTTTGCTCAATGAACGGTCTTGCGTTTAGGGGCGGGATTATTTTCATTATTTAATAACTCTGTACAGTCCTCCCTTGCTCCTACTACACCCGTGTCCTTCTCCACTCGATCCTTCCATCTTAACCGAAGTCTTCCTCTTTTTCTTATCGTCTTTTGCATTTGAAACCTCGTCTTAGTACTCTTATAGCTGTCAGCATTCTGTTCAACGATCTGTTTGTTAACCACTATTCAGTGAGCTAAAGTTTGTTATATACCCATTTCTTCTTTTATATCTTCTATACAATACATAGTCTTCTCTTATTCACATTCTTCACTCCTGATATCTTCCTCGGATTGTTATTTTACATAAATTAATTACAGTCTTCGTTGTCGAGCCTCCGCCAGAATCGTTTCCCGCATGCATCTGTAGTAATTACAGCAGGAGCAGCCATGCTTGTACAATTTAGCCGCTCAATTCTATTACTTTCAAATACTTTCGTTCATGTTTTCGCTCCTGTTTACTTCTATCTCATTACTCCCTACAGTATATGTACATTCACTTCACTACCCAAAAGACAAAACTTGTTATTTGATTCAGCTCAACCTTTCCTGGTCTCAATCTTTACGCTGTTTTTATATGGCCTCATCTCTTCTATCTTCTGGACACTTTTTCTTAGACAATGTCTTTCAAATTCAATTTTACTCGCTTTCATAAATCTTTCTCATTTTCTTTCCCATTTTCTAGGATTTTCCAAAACATAGTCCAATATTGACTGTTAATTGTTCAATATTTTTTGTAGCCATTATTTTTAAAAGGCCATTTTTTGCAGTCGAATTTAAAATTAGGTAAAATATAAATTTAGTTAAAATATGTATATATAAATCGTATGGTATATCACTTATACAAAAACAACACCAGTGATTTATTTAAATAAATTGACTAGTTTGACGTTTGAAAAAAGTTTGTCTCTATGACAGTATTATACATATTTTACTTTGTTTACGATATCAATTTTTAAAATGTCATTACATTTATCAATATTTGATATATGAATTTATTAGTGTGATTCGTTTATTTTTATATTTCCCTTTTAAGAAATTTATATATTAAATGTCAATTGTTTTCCAAAAAGAGTGTCGTCCTGCCCATGTAATCCCACATAACTTTAAATTAAGAACTTAAAAACAGTTGTGGCTGGGAGATTTCTTTTTTAGAATTAAGGTCTACACATGTCCTACTGCGGATATTCAGATAAGAAAGATGATATTATCCGAAAAATTACAAACTATAACGAAACATTCCACTTTAGTGAAATGAATTTATCGTTGTTTTGCAACAGACAACTCATCTTTTTTCGTCGTCAACATATTGGAATTGATCAAATAACTTTTGTTGACTGCTGCAATGAAAAAACTTTCAACATTTCAAACAGCTGCAGCTGCAACCGGACATCGTCAAAAACGTTCTTGAAAACATAATTAATTATTTTTTCAATATTATATTTTCCCCCATTTATGTTATTTTATATGGTATTAAAATGACACTGGAAATTTAATACTAGACCTATAATTAGATAAAGACAATATGTGTAATCTGTTCCTATTCATTAAATTAAATTATAATATAATCTATAACTTTATTTCAATGTTTCGATAAAAAATGTACATCAATGAGTTTCTCTTATAAATATATATATATTTTTTTAATTTCCGAGTCTATTTGAATTTTTTCTTGTCAATAATTTTACATTTTAGTTGAAATTAAATACCATACTCTGTTAAGGTGTTCTAAAATCTAGCATAATTCATAAATCAGAATTATTAACAAGAATATACGATAGGATGTGAAGCCCATAAAAAACAAACACCAATTTATATAATCATGCTTCAAGCTCATTAGAATAAATTATCGTAACTGATTCTCTAATAGCACGAAAATTGCACTTTATCCCCCCGTTACGTTGGAGTTATGCTGGTTGACCACTTTGTTTATTGGACATGCTGCGGCCAATTTAAAACCACTCTCACATATGCTAATTACGTCATTCCTTCTATTTAGTAATGCGCTGTGGATTTAACGCACCGTATACCTACGCATAGATCTGCATAGTTTCGTTGAGATCTTGGCATTTTCTAGAAAACTTCGGAATATAGTTGAGGATGCTGCGCAGACTAAATCTTGAAGAAACTGTAAAAGAGGACCAAAAATTTGAGGATCGTAGAAAAGCTTTTCGTGGTAAGTTCCCTTTTTTTGTATTAAAAAAATATATAAGATGTTTGAATAAGTGTATTTTTTTAACAATTATTTATTTTAAATTTAAAGGTCTTAATAAACTTTAAGAATTAATTTTAATATGCAACGTTAGATTCAATACTCTATCCATTTATTATGTATATGATAATTAACTGATTTTAGGAATTCCATGCTTAGAAAGTACGAGGATGCGAAGCATCCGAGTACT
>JAUZND010015230.1:0-27482 GCA_034780555.1 Coelogynopora nodosa | reverse complement strand
TTATATTTTAATATTTCTGATTTATTTCTTTTCTTTCTATCTGGTGAGCTGATTTTGCCTGATGGTTCCAATCAATTTTATATTGATGAATTCGTTCACCAACAACTAGGGTGCATATTCGATTCCTACTATGTACTAATGAGGTGTAACACCCCCATACTACTAAAACTGTCATCAAATGTAAACTACCATCACCGCTTAGAGAATTATATGTATGCAAGTTCTTTATACTCTTGATTGTTCGCATTTGTTGACTATTTTGCACTGACATTTTCTTTATTAACATTTAATATCGGAATTGTTATCGCACCAATTATTTTCTACTTCAAGCATCTGCTATGTATATTTTTTAACATTTGGAGCGCATTACTCTACATTTTCATATTATTTTAATTCTGAGCATTCTATGCCCGTGATGCACCATCTCTTCCAAGCTTGTGATATCTGATGCTTTCTATTTCTCTTGGGACTCCTTTACAAAATCTCGACATCTTATTTTACAGTTTTCGTTTTCCACTCTTCATTTTATATGAGTAGCTACTTGGTAAATCGCTTTCTGTATTATTAAAAATGAAATCTGTCTAAATAGAAGAAAAGATGGTAAGACTTGACAGTAGAGCATAAAGGAAATATTCTCTGATAGACTATTTTTCCTGCTCTCAAATGTGGCAGTGAAGATCGCTTCTTGTTCCCGTTTTCAATACTGTGTAATTGTATTCTCGGATTTAGTTACTTACCTTGTTTATGTGTTATTTTACGTATTTACCGGTTTTGTAATACGCTCTGCAGAATTAATTAATGACATTATGGCGGACTTCTCCGTGAGCGTTTCTTTTAATTACACATAGTTGTCATCTTATAGCATATTTCCCACTTAATTATAATACTAAAAAAAGCAATGTAATTTGTGATTTGCACCCATAACGTATTATGTCTTGCGTCATTCTATAATTTACACAATGTTAACTTAATTCACAAAATGAATGCGAGTTATTGTTTGTTGGAAAGTCACTGATACTAAGTCAATGCATCAAATTAGGTTAAAATATATATTAAAGTATCTTGAAATATCGATGTTGTTTTTTTCAAATAGTTATCTGATTGCAAAATGTTTTGTTTAATGTCAATACAAAATTATATTAAATACAGCAGTTGCATAGCCTCAGTATTTTCACATATTATGATTAGGAATTTATTATTCTACAACGACACATTATAATCTGAAAAAGACAACATGTTTAACTTCTATAAAAAAACATCGATTCTGATTCAGCATGATCTTGTTTCAGTATAGTATACTGACACACGGCTGGCTCCATAATATTTTAAAAAGGTACACATAACTAATTAATGTTATTTATAGTTTGGTTGGTTAGGTTGATATAGTATTAATATATTAAGAAGTACTGTGTATTGTTTCCATTTGACATTCTGTTTCTTGAGTATATTGACTGCTCCATATGTTAGTGTACCATCGATTGGAACACAAGTATTAGCAGGACGTTTTTTTTAATAAATAACCGGTTCTATTTTTAGGCTTGCAAATCAATTAATTATGTTATTCTTCATCCTGATAGACTTATTAAATTATCTATTGAAGGCTTTCATAATGGTATCGTCAACATGTAATAAATATCATTTATTCAACAGTTCATCGTTTTAATTGTTGAGTCACGTCTGAGATCGTATAATTGTCATTAAATTATAAAATATGGCCATTTTATTATAATGTAACTATAATACGCCATAACCGATTTAAAACTACGTCAATGCAATTACTATGTGTTGTTAAAATAATGCATTGAACCCTCAATTGTTTATCATAGTTGTGTCATATATATTGGTGTACTGTAATCAAGATAACCCAACTTCGCCAACCCTGGGGATCTTTTGTGAAGTTTTTTTATAAGCTTGATATCATTGTTGAATGAAATTAGCTTGTCTATCGATTTTAAAAGGCTACAATCGGAGGCTTAAGCGCCTAAAAAATGGAAACCCCGAAATCTGACAAAATAACACAAAATATTATCGTATTTTCAAAACAGATCATTATACTATGCAGACAAAGAAGCAAAATATATACGTTTATAGACATATAACGATATAGCTCAAATTTATTATAAAATAATAATTCTGAACAACTAATGATGTCTATAGTTTTATTTAATGCGGTAAAGTGATGTGTTACCCTACTTCTTCCGTTGCCAGTTCTAATTTTGAACACAAATAACAACTTTTTTTGCCAGTAAAATCCCATGAAACTAATTTTGGTGTCAACATTTACTAACCTTGGCATAACGATTTAAACGGTGATCGCTTGCTGTGGTTGTAACATATCGATATAACTGTAGACCTACAGCTTATTCATTCGCAATCATCTTTTGAAAGTGCACATTTAATCAGATGTCTTCCCCCATTAACTAAGTATATTTTGTGAGTTTTAATGTACTCCGATTATTTGCTAGACATGATGCTTAATTTACTCCTAGTTTATCTTTTTTAGGAGATATATGTATAGTTGTAATTATAACAAATGGGTTATATATATACAGTATATATATATATATATATATATATATATAATGTATATATTATATAGCTACATATTAACTGTGCGTTATGTGTAGTATGGCTACCATAAGAACGGCTTGTAAAATGAATAACCCGTTTGGCACTTTCAAATTTATTATTTTAGTGTACTTTTAGCATACAAATGAGATTAAACAAATGTTGCTATGGATATTTTATACACATTACTGATTTCAACTATGTTTACTTCATTAAATGCGCCATTAACATTTTGGTATGATATAAAATATACTACAAATATCTTCTTAAAAATGTAATCTTAGGTTAGGATACCTTAAATTTGAGCACAAATATTGGTTGCTATAGTTATCTCATGCATACAACGAACAAGTACACATACTTTTTATCAATTGGAACTGTCTAAATATGTTTCACGTGTGTTGACATCATTATTACCTGTCTAAAGTGTGTACGATCACGTAGATAATATTGCAATGAATATACATTTATATCGTTAAGTTACATTAGCTTCATAGGATATGTTATTCAAAAGTTGTTACTTGTGTCCAATATAATATGATAAACTAGGCAAGGGAATAAAGAAATTGAGAATATAAAATAATATTTAACGAATTGCATATAATAAATAAATATATCAGTGTTATTATGTAATATATCTTAGCTATACATGTTTATTAACGAATTTTGTTGTTTTGTCATTTGATATAGATTTCCCATTTTTAAGAACTATAACTACTGATTCCAGACTTTTAAGGTGGACAAAAAATCTCATTTCTATCGACTATGATGTAAGCTTCGGGAAAATATAGTTGCCAAAGGGAGTAGAATTTTGGTTTTTATTTCACATTCAATTAATATTTGATAAGTGAGTCATTAGTTTCCTTCATTTTCACTTTTGTAAAATAGTGTTTAACGGACAGACGCTATCGACTGTTTCTCTACATCGTTGTTGAAATGTTTATGACACTAGTTAGAATAGATTATCTGATTATATAAATAATGTCGAAGAACAGTATTCTTCGCCTTTAAAGTTTTGCTTACGTAACATTTTGTTTGTCTTCTTTTTATTGTAATATATGGCGTCCTTTGTTGCCTTGTAGGTTCCAAGTGTATTTCACACTCAGAAAATACATGCACATACAAAATATGATATTTTGCGGCTAAATCTTTTGATTTATATGTCTACCCGGGAAAGCACTTAATATACCATTTATAATCGGAGTTTTGTTCTTCTTTTATCACTGAAAAAGACGTATATGCCCTTGAGATAACGGTATATATATTATATACGTGCGGCCACACTCATTCCGAACTATGCTATCATAGTCTCCATAAATGTGGTTTTAGTTAAAGTGCTAGTGTGCTATTTTTACCAAGTAGGTTTTCCTGATTTTTATTTTCTCTCTTTAAAAATAACTTTTGGCAATGTCAACTGGGTCGGAGGAAATATATCTGCATGTATATCTAACCGCCAGCCACCATATACGAGACGTGTCTTGATTTGTTATCACCAGGGATTTATTTAGATGCCTCGAGTATACCCAACGTCTTTGCGGTATAAATTATTATTATTATCAAAAGACGATCAATTTCGATTAAACTCGAATATGACGATTACTGAAATGATAAACATGTTTCAGAATCAGGATGACTCGCGTACAATAAGCTGTTTATTATTATATTATAATACAATTTGTTATTAGGCATAAGTTAATATAATCTTTTTAAGAACAGTTTAGCAATTGTATTAATTGGTGTTGGTCTTGCATTTGAGTTTGATTCCATATTTATTAATTAATAAGTTGTAGCTTTGAAGCGTTTAGGTCTAACGTTTTGACGTGTTGGTCCGATAATAGACGTGTTGGTCCGATAATAGACGTGTTAGTCCGATAATAGACGTTTTAGTCTGATAATAGACGTGTTTGGTCCGATAATAGACGTTTTAGTCTGATAATAGACGTGTTTGGTCCGATAATAGATGTGTTGGTCCGATAATAGACGTTTTAGTCTGATAATAGACGTTTTAGTCTGATAATAGACGTATTTGGTCCGATAATAGATGTGTTGGTCCGATATTTTGATATACAAAGTAATATCATAACTCGATTCTTTTCAAATTAATTTTATTTTATTTTGTTATTATTTCTTTTCTCGTAAAAGAGTTCAAAAGTTCTTAGGATATATTTCTTTCGTTAGTAATACCTTTAATAAATACAGTAACAATAATATAGTTTAATTTCCAACAATAACATTTTTGTTTTCTGATAAATGTATTAATTTTTTTATAAACATTTTTGTATTAATATGATGAACTATTGATCAGTTTCATACGGTTTTTTTTGTTGATTCAGTTTTTTTAAACAAAAAATCTACTGAGAAGTAACTAAAATGGGAAGCGTTTATTATTCTGTTCAAAACAGCTTAACGAAATGTGGAATATTATAACAAATGTTTTATTTTTCAAACATGAAAGAGATCCATACACATAGTGAGGAGTTAAATGCCACGCGTATTATATTTTGTTAACTAAAAAAACATTGTTCAGTTCATTTTATTTACATAATTCTAATTGAAGAGTAAAGAATCAATATGTTGTCAATTAAACTGTGTATATCCTGCACACTATTTTTTTTGTAAATTAGGATCGATTAGTGTCGCCTCGTTAATTTGTAGATGATTTGGGTGTGTTCATGTTCAGTGTTGTTATTAAATAATATAATTATTCAATAAAGCACCATCATCTGTATCTTTCCTTATATAGTTGGTGATAAATCTACGAATGGAACAATAATGTTTTATTCAGAGTCATCACTAAAGGGGAAATTTTACGACGCATTTCATTAATTTAGTTTGTAATAAAATAACGTAACAGATATAACACCTAATATTTTTTCATTAAACCAAACAACTGCTTCAGTGATGTTTTTCTGTAAAATTATGGGTTTTCTTTTTTTGTCATGTATTTATTTCAGTGGATATCGTACGCGCCAGTCGACGATATTAATTTTTAAAATATCCATATATTTATTTCCCTAATGCTGCGAATGTATATATATATATATCTATCTCTATGAGGGATTTGCATAAGACATTTTTTCTTGGTAATTATCCTAATGTCTCCATCTATTCTTTGTTTATAATATTAATTCTGATTCTAGGTATAATGCATTATTTAGCTCGAATTGGCTATAAGGATTAAATAACGGAGGAGAACAGTTTTAAACCCTCTAATACTTCTAGTAATCGAAAAAGAAAAGAAAAAAAGTGGAATCGCTAAAATGTATTGGCCGACTAAATTTAGACCTGCATTGTAATTAGTAAACAAAAAAAGACGGATATGCTGGGAAAAGTTTGATCTTGCATTTTTTGTATATTACGTTTTTAATGTTTGTGTCGATATTGGGATTGACACGTCAATTGTATACAAATGTTTGCAATTTATATCATATCAGAGAACCACATAATTGGGAAATCGTACTTTTGTTTTCTGCTACAACTAAAGGTATTGATATAAGTAAACGTTGAATTAATTTGTTTATGTATAATTAATATTGTGTCACTAAAATACTTATTGACAATAAAATGGAATGGATTACAATTGCTCTATTTATAGATGCTACCTGTATTTTGATCTACTATGTTTTAATCAGAATTTAACATATATTGACAGATACGACTTCTGAAATAATGCCATGCGTATACTGAAATATTCAAAAATATAATATGTTTTATTATCAAATCTTTTAGTCTGGTTTTTATTTAAATCAAGTTTTGACTGTGTTTATTTTTGTGTGCATTTTGTTATTTGTTATGCTTATTTTTTTGTTTTACAATTTTCAACAAATTTAAAACATTACATTTACGTTACATGTTTTTTTAGTTTATTACATTCATATATTGTTTAATTTGTCTTTTACATAACAAATAATGGTTTGACTTTTCTTCTTTTTTTACTCGCGAATTAAAAACTCCTTTTCTTACTAACATATTTAATGTAGATATAGCGTTTTCAACATACCCTATACTATGTTATACGTGTTATATTTTTGTCCCATCTTTAATAACCCACTTTTACATTCGCTCTGGAATTTTGACTTTAACCCTCTTATCTACTCTCAATCCAGCCTCGACTGTCACTTTTTTAATTCGTTATCGTTATCCTACCTTAATTGACATTAACCGGTTACATTTTTATGTAAACTTACAATTTTATGTTTTTGCCAATTGGATATTATATTATTATTATTGTATCGAACCGAATAAATGCAGGACAACCCAGAGTGGATGATGAATAAATCTTCTTTAGCACGCTCATTTTCATCCGTCGCTATGGTAGTTATTAAAAAAAAACTGTACATCAAGGATATGGTTGAACTTTTCACATGCGTTATTTCGATCATCTCTGATTTTTGATTTTCAGTTAGTTCCTATATTCGTATATTATTTCATACTGTACCTAATAATACGTGAGATATTGTTATATATGCTTTTAGAATTAGATTTGAAATAGTTTGAATGACATCTGTTATTTTAGTGGAAACATGTAAACTGTAGGAAAATATCTTTCAAAGGGTATTAATTTTGTCGATGAATTTCCCGTTCTGTAATTTTTTTCTTAAAAATGTAAACATATTTAAATAAAATATAAATACCCCTTAACGACTGGCTCTACACGGTTCTGCCGTATAAGCTATAGGCCTATAATATAGTCATCATTACTGTCTTTATTGTCCTGCGCAGCGGCGTGCAAATAGTAATCAGAAAATGGCATGTCTTTTATGCTATATCCGTTATATTTATGCAACAATTATTGTTTAAAATGTTAAAACCATAATACATTATACAACGTATCTTTTCTAATGGTACATAACTTTCAAAACTTGTATGCAGATTATGCAGATGTTATATAATTAATATATTATATATCACTGAGACAACTGCTGGCGGAATTGTTTTATTATTATTGTTTATTAGTTATTGGTGGTGTACATGGGAGAAGGCAACTCTCTTCAACATCTTGTGCAAATAGCTATATCGATTAATCTGAGTTAAAATGTAAACATCAACTTCGATATAAAGAAACGCGTAATTGAAAAAAACGAACAGAATAGTGAAAAATAGATCGTTTATGTCATCGATCCTAAACAGTCTTGTAATGATATCGGTTATTTAGCAATTGATGATACCCGGTATGTATAATAGAAAATAATAATGAGCTTTATATTATAGTTTTAAAAATCTGTAATATAGTGTCACTTTGTCAGAAGTTATCCAAACAGTAAACGAGTCTCATTCTAGAATCGAACGTATCATGCTCGGCAGGTTTTAGTATTCGCAAATGTAAGCATTGCTTTCTGAAGAATACAAAATCTCAACTATATTGTTTACTCCATTTAAATATCATTAAAGACATCCCATCATTCACCATAATGAAATTAAATATCCACATTTATTTTAGTTATTAAATACACAGCAAGTGCGTTATACATTGCTGTCTACACAAAATACACTCCGTTTAATAGTTAACCTATACTTTAAGAAATAAGTCGGTAAAGCAGCTGTAGTCATTTTACTGTAACTGAGAATTTGGTAATATTAGTCAGATTATAGGGAAAATATGTTCTCCATATAACCCAGACATATTATACATCTCTACTCTGTAAACTCAACTACACCGCTTTTTATTGTGTTAAAAGTCCACCCGGTGGCAAGAAAATGCACCGCGCTTTGTACATTTGTATCTTTTCTCTGATCGTGTACCCTAGACCATACTCTAGATCCTTCTTGATCAATGCTCTAGACTCGCTCCGCCCCTATTTAGCTTTGACCAGAACATAAACAATAGATTAATAATAAATACACAATTTATTGTTATCCCTGTCAGTGCTCCACTAACAAGAGTTGTACATAGTAGATCCATGTACCTTTAATGGAAATATCTATTATAATGAAAGAATGGCTATACGTATACGCATAGATAAAGTTTCACATCTCCTTTGATACATATTATGCAATGTATGGTTGTTCGATAAGTTTTTGTGTTCTTCGTTGTGCTTGAAAATTACTGACATTTTTCATTCGGTTTTTGAAAACCTGGAAACTCTTGGAGTTTAAAGACAAAGTAATATATAAGTGTACTTATTATAGTATTGTATGATGTATTTATTGATCTATTTCTTCAAGTAATTTCATTGAATTTTTAGCATAACTTATTTGCAAATAATTATATTTGTAATTTTTTATTAAGCAAAACTACGTTATCCTATTAATTATGCAGACACTCTTACTATTTCAAGAGATTTGCCTTGTTTTGTAGTAACCTATAGTATTCTGCTGTTAATGTATTATAACTGTCATTTTTATAATCGGATATTTGTGTGACTTTATAAATAAGTATAATTTCAAGGTTTAACGCCACGTCTAGAGTTTTATTTTGATTTTATTTTAAATGATGTCTTTAATTGTTATCGCCACTTCTTAATAACTCCAGGAATTTCATCTGAGAAAATTCTGGAAACTCTATTATGATAATGTTATATATTATATAATTATAAAACACACTTTTCTAGTAAAAGCAGTAAACATATTAAAATCAATGAAATAAATGTTACTTTTGTAGCGTATTATATTGTAGTATATGACATACAAAGAATACGTGTGTCAACTTTGTTATTGGACGAGACGACAGATTAAACATAACGTATACAATATTATATAGTTGATTATAATAACTGTGAGATGTATTATTTCTTAATATTATATATAAGTATAAGAATATATTTAGTGATAGCTTTGTGTACTATATGTTATGAAATATTATATTAAATTATATAATTATGTCATGTTTCCAGGTGTGTTATTTAATTTATATAAATACAATGTTTTCATAATGCAAAGTATTTTTTAGTTGTTATAAGTTCATAGCAGCGATGATTTAATGTTGGCGATCGATGATTAAACATATTGATATGGAATAATCTTTTATTTTAAATTAAATTATATATACCGGACGCAATGTAATTTATATTATAATGGCTATAAATCAGACTATATAATTGAATTATTGATGGATATTGTCTTATTACAGTAGATGTGTAAGCCTATAAATGGCGAACATTTTCGTTGGTTTTTTTTAGTTGTTACACTTAATAGTTGATATTGATGGTGTAATACTAACGACATCTAACTCCACCCCAGTGCAGATAGCCCGACAAGCCCGCATCTGCATGAGCCGGTGTGCCAACGCGAAGCCCCCCAGCCCTTCACTGACCCCGTCACCCACTCGATCTCGTAGGTCTCGGTCCCCCCCTCACCCCATCGGCGGAGGTGGTCTGTATCGAGAGCAGCCCCCGTTGCCTTGCCTCACTGGGTCTGAGTCTGTGCAGGTGAGGGTGGAGCTGTTGCGTATATAGGGAACTACAGCCAGTCTGAGATTCTTTCTATTATCATATAATTCCTAACATGACCATAGATTATTAAACAATGTTTTTAAATATTGTATATCATTTTTAATAGTGAATTGTTAAGTCAGTAGGATTATGTTTTTGTGCTGTTTATAATTAATAATTTGTTTGCGGGACATCTAATTTTCACTATTATGCTCTTTTTTTTGTTTATAACAAAATTCAGTAATTTGTCTGAATATTTTGTTGCAATTTCCTTAATATTTCAGTTTCATAATTTAATCACAGGTCTGTTTATCCAAGTGAGTTAAATGCAGGAAAAATTATTTATGTTACATATTATTATTTGTATTTCTTATAAAAAATATTGTTCTTAATATATTTCCACAAAAATGGTAACCGGGTCACGTAATATTTATACATAATATACATTTATGGGTCACGTAAAATTTACTCTATCGCCGCTCATCCAGCATACTCAGTCAGAATTGATATATTTGACACAATTAACGCTTCACAGTCCTTATGACTGGAGGGGGGTGTTAGTACGCCCCTTATAAATTATCCTTCCCATTAACCGATGTAGCTGAAATTTGTTCACACCTATGTATTGACACTAAAACTACATTTTTGAAAAAAATATTTTCATTGTCGATTTTTTGGTGATGTCCATTTTAAAAGTCCAATTTAAAAAAATCTAAAAATAACTATGTGAACCTTAAATTTGCGAAAATGTTATTTGTAACATAAAAAGACAGTATAATTTATTAAATTATTTTTTATGTATTAATAGTTATTAGGCCTTTTATAACGTCATAAGTCCGACATTTAGAAATTTAAAAATGAAAAATTATTAACTACTACATATTTGTAAGTTTTGGAACTATTTGATTAGCAGAAAAATAGCTATTTTAATTGACCATCTCTATATATCAAACTTACTGAAACTTAACATAATTATTATGTTTATCATTTTGGAGTTATGTACAAAATTATAGATCTTTTTAATATGGATGGACCCTTTGTTTCTGTATGTTAATTTATATAAATTACTTTATATCATGTAATGTGGTTACATAATTATGTTTCAAGGTAATTAAGCACTAATCATTTATTTTTTAGTTTGTCACGTGATCTGATCTGCTCCGTACCAGGTCATAAAAATGGATTTTTGAGAACATGTGCTTCTGATAAATTTTCATTATAAACTTTGGCATATTAATGATATGCAAAATGTTATAACAAGGAACAACAATAATTAATATAAATATGACGTTATTGATAACATAGAGGGTAACAATTTCAAATTGTAACATTCCCAGTTGATATCTTGTTCGAACAACATAACATTCCATAATTTATTTCAGGATTTTTTTCAATACCTAAATAAAGTTTGATTCTTGTGGGTAAATTATTTCACACAAAATTTTTAATTCTCGAATTTCATTGGCTGTGAAAACAGCCAGAACCAAAAAACTTATTTTTTCAATAAGCGAATTTAGAATATAATTGACATTAATATTATAAATAACATCTAACTTTATTAACAAAACAGAAAAACAAAAACCAATTCCTACAAATTTAGATTTTCCGAATTTTAAAATGGAACATTTTCAAGAGTCAATTAAGTGATCGAGGGGAGCGGGGTACACCCCCCCCCCCGCGCCAAGGACTGTCAAGGGTTGATACATAGTAATATTAACGCATATTAACACGAAGTACAACTAATTTAAATTTCCCAAATTAGGTACTGGAAAATACATAGTAAAGTAAAAGTTTTTTTGTTCAACTGTGTGTCCAGAGTTCGGATTATGTGACTCTAATTTAACCTTAGCTCTGCCTTTACACGTAGGACTACCAGATAACGGGGTAGGTGGGAAGGGGGTGGTAAAATGTATCCATACACCACATTTTGTTCATTGTTTAATAGTTTTCACTCTAGTTTGTTGCAACTTTTTTGCCATGCTATAAATCGATTGTTATATTAAAATGTTTTATATATTAGTATAGAAAAAGTAGTATAAGGTTTAAGAAGTAGTATAAGATTTAAAAAGTGGTATAATATTGAAAAGTTTGAAAAAATTAACTTTTTCGTTTGAATGATTATGATAGAACATAATATCTTACATTATGAATATACCTATTTGATTGTTTTCCTTATTGCCTACTTTCATTGTACTAAATAATATATAACTGAACAGTCAAATATGTAAGAAAATATATTTCTAAATAAAAATGTATATGTACAAGTACAATATACTGCATTTTTCTAAGTATGTCTGTTAATTTTCGTTGTGGCCTCTAAATTTTATTCAAAACCCTAACCATTTTTCTTCACATATAAACATTAGACGTTGTGTCCTGGAAACTTGCAGGTGCATGAGACGGTTAAACAATTTTAATGTTACCGGTGCATTCTGTCATATTTTGCATTTTATTATGTTTTCATATTTCACACTTCATCAGACAATTGTCCTCCGATGCATTCACTTTTATGCAGAGATGTTCTAAGATGCCCCTAAATTCAGATAATCCTACCGGCATGATTTTGACACGCTTCATAATGTAACTGTCTTCGTGTTTTGAATACCGTGGCAAGCAGCCCTACGCATGCTTTCTTTCCTCGCAATAGTATGGCGATAATGAAATGCCAGTATAGGAAAGGTGATAAAAATGTTGAACGCTATGTTACATGTTATCAAATTAAAAGTATGACATTTTCACCTTACTAACATAATTGACTTCATCGCGGAAAATAATTATCATTTGTGTAATCAACAATAATGAAATGTTGCAGAATATGTTTTCAGTTGTTTTAAAGAAAAAAAATTAATTAAAAAAATGTAATTTGGTGTTTTATTTGTTGGGCTCAATAGTTATTCCTGTCAATTAAAAATTAAGCATACAATAATATAAAGTGAAGTTTACTTTAGCGATTATTTAGTATAATGGAAAAGAATAATCAATTATTTAGTATATGGTAATGAATAATCAATTATTTAGTATAACTGGTAATGAATAATTAATTACTTAGTTTAATGGAAATGAATAATCAATTATTTAGTATATGGTAATGAATAATCAATTATTTAGTATAATAATAATGAATAATCAATTATTTCGTATATGGTAATAAATAATCAATTATTTTGTATATGATAATGCATAATCAATTATTTAGTATAAATGGTAATTAATAATCAATTATTTAGTATGTGGTAATGACTAACTAATAAATTATTTAGTATATATGGTAATGAATAATCAATTATTTAGTATATATGGTAATGAATAATCAATTATTTAGTATATGGTAATTAATAATCAATTATTTAGTATATGGTAATGAATAATCAATTATTTAGTATATGGTAATGAATAATCAATTATTTAGTATATGGTAATTAATAATCAATTATTTAGTATATGGTAATTAATAATTAATTATTTAGTATATAATATAGTATTGAATAATCGTTTATTTTGTATATTTTGGTAATGAATAATCGATATATGTATTACTATACGCACGCATTTTTTCAAAATAATCGTCTGTTATTATATAAAATATGATTATCGACAGATTAATTATACTAAGAAGGATTCGTCATTTTAAACAAATAGAATTTAAAAATTGATTCAAATTTACTGAATTTTTATTCCTGCAAAATCATCACGTATGTTCAAACTTTTATTGGGTTAATTAATCGCTATTGAAAAATGTAAAATCGAATGTTGGTTTTTATATTTTCTGATTTTGGGGAGGTATATAGACTGTTTTTTAACTCAAATTTTTATTTTAATATTCATGAAATAATCAATCTAACTCATTAAGGACTTCAATATAATAATATTCATAATATACTATTTACTAAATATTTATTCAATCATTGTTATTGGTTTATTTTTGCATACCTAACCTAATTGAAACATATCACTTTATCAACAATTATTAATATTTTCTGGAAGGGAATGCATTTATTTTTACGTTAAAAATTATATAATCACTCGAAAATAATATAAATATTGGTGCCTGCCGTTGGAAAAGCATACTGAGATGTTATATAAAGGGTTAGGGCAGTAAATCCCTCGTGGATTATGCATAGATATTTAGCTATACTTATGATAGATATGCCATCTGTATGTATAAAAGGTAATATTCACAATCTATTGATGTAAGGCAAAATAGATAATTCGTATAAATAGATGTTTTTCATATTATAATATATTTATTTCAAAAAAAGAAGTAATACTTACTTAGATAAATATTTCAAATTGTGTGTTTTCAAATTTTGCATTCTACATTGTTAAGCAGATTTCTTATCTATATGTGAAGCAAGCTCATATTTTTTTTAATTTTGGTGATTTTCTTTTTTTATATAATACTACTAATAACTTACAATTAGTTTATACAATATGTCAATTTGAAGACAAACAATTTAGGTTACATTATAATAATGTACGCTACTGTAAGCTATTTAACATAATCATTATCTTACAGATTACATAATGAAAATATTGTGTAAAACATTGAATCATTAAGACTTTAAAAACTTTACTTTATTTCATATATTTATTGTATTTTATATAAAATTTATGCAAAACATAAAAATTAATAATATTTCCTGATTTTATTATTCTATTATTGCTATTGTCTATTTGTGCTTTCTTTTCCATATTTCGGTATCGTTAGTATGTATCTAATATTCCATTTATATACCCCCATGGACATTATTACATAGATTTTTATACATATCTTACCTTGAAATATTACTAAAAATATTAGATATTCTTGGAAGTATATGTGAGTACAATAAAATTGTGATCCAAGTTAGATATAATAATATATACGCGACAAACCTTTTTCCCCGTGTTTTTTTAATACGACTATGTTTAAATATGCATCAAACTCACCTAGAAAAGCTTCCCAGTATTCCCGATTGACTAGGCTTCGCTCCGCCAAACCTCCATCCCCGGTCAGGTGGTCTACAGCGGCGGCACCGGTCAGAATGACTCCCTAGACCAGCCGCTCCTGGACCCCTCCTCTACTACCGGCGCTGGTGGGGGGGACCCCTCAGCACCCCCTACCGTCACTCCCCAAGGGGGGGTTGTTGTCGTCCTCGACCCTGGCAGCTCGTCGTCACAACAGCCGCCAGTGGGGCTGGGGGCGATGACTCAGTCGACCTCCTTGCGCCGGCTCAGTTACACCTCAGATAGTCGGTACGGGTTCGCGGCAACTGGGAGTTCTGCCTGGGTGGACGATCTGGTGGTACTGCAGCAACGGCATCTAGTCGACTGTCTCTACAAGACCACTGTGAGTTGTTGGCAGTTGTGTTTTGTCGATTAGTTTGTCATTTTATTGATGAATTTATGTATAGCTATAGAGAGAGATCCTATAAGTAGTCATTATTCACGCGTCTAAATGGCTTTTAATTCGGTACGTTTTCCTCTCCGATACAGAATTAATGTGGGTAAAATATTATAATATAAAAACAGAATGAATTAAACCTGTAGAAGCATATTCGACCTTATTTTGTTCTTTTTAGCATTATTCAGCGGACCACCCATAGCATACTGAATGTATTTATCATTTAGTATAGAACTCTACAGGGGACAGTTCTCTTAATGAGTGCCGAACGGGTTTTCCAGATTATTATAACTTAAAGATTCAAGTATTGTTAAAACCAGGCTTAATGTATGTAGGGCATTTTTTGAGGAATAGTTTATTCTTATTCGAAGACTCTTTTTTTTACCGAAACCGGCATTTGTTCTCTTCATAATAGACTTCTAATGAGTTGAAGCGAGCTATTATTACAAACGGGTTATGTTATTTGTACTATTGACGATATTGACTATTTATTAAAATTCGGACATGAAACATTTTTAATTATCTCTCAATTAGCGCTTGTATTTGCAATATTTTGCGTCACATTCCGTTTTGATTGATTATATACGGACGTTTCTCTCTGTTCATTATGTTCTTCTGTTCATTTGACCTTCTTCAACATGATAATGTATTCATATAGCGAGGTCACATGACACAGATTCATCAACGTGTGTTGTACCTTTTTACTCGTTGTCTATTTTCAGCTTTTGAATTTCCAAACAATTAATTATAATCCGGCTCAGAGTCTGATGTGCGTTACATTATTTTTTGGACAAATAGGAGCTCGTCAATGCTTCAACTTTTTGTTCTAATAATGATTACAAGTTGAGTCTGAATGGGGTGCGTGTTGTATTTCTCAATGATTTATTTTGTACCGGCAAGTTTTATAAACATGTTAATTGTTTGCCTAAATTGTTTAACGTTTAAATACATATTTTAATAAACGCATAATATATTATGATTAATGACTTTTGTCATGTTGTAAAAGTAATATATTATTATAAATTACGACGTTTTCAGTTCTTTAAATAATTGACTTTTAAAAGTATAGTTTGAGATGTACATTGAAAAGGTGTAACATTGCATTAAATAAATAATATACACTAAATATTCTCATAATTCTTTATAGTGACGTGTTTTTCTGAAGTTTTGAAATTTTCTTCGAAAATGATAATATTTTTCTAAAAGCTTATTAATATGATCTCCAGATTTAAGAATATTTAGGTCTTCTAATCTTGTTATATATAAATAAATAAATGTTCACAAATAAAACAGTTCAGTAAGTTTTTTAAGTTAATTTTCAAGTTAACTTTCTAAATAAGAAGTTGTGGACATTTTTAAATTATGAAACTGCTAAATTGCTGAATTCAATCGATTTATTGTAACTAGTTCCAATACATTTTCGTTTAAAAGTTAGATTGAAATTTATACTATTTTCAGTATATTTTCAGTTTTCTGTATTTTGAAAAGTAGAACCATAACATAAATTGGTAAAATAATTAGTATTTCGTCTTTTAGCCACATAACTATATTTATCTGACATCTAATATTGGAAATGGTAACCTTAGCTTTATGTGTTTCTTTTGGACCACTCCATATAATTCGTGAAAAGTGTACATTTAATCGATAACTTAACTATCGATCTAAACTGACCATCATCAATATTTATTGATTTTATTGTAATAAATTGTCATTGATATAGTTGTACATCATTATTATATTATACATGTTATAGTGGGTTATACAGGGTACCGGCTCACATGGAATTTCTGAACAAACAAACAGAGAAGTTAAAATTAAAGAATTGGAAAATTGTTATACCTTAGAAATTGTCGGAAGTACCACTGATGGTGTCGAAAAGCAACTTGACATTTATATCAGCTTTTGCCATATTCCTACTAGTTATGCAAAAAAACACAATAAAATTTAAAGTTTATTACAATTAATAAAAAATATCCAAGCTTTCACCTTTCATCAAGAAGGCATAATCATGGTTTTATTAATCATATTATAATATTTCATAATCAAATGTTATTGTGGTTTTTCTTTTGCATTCCTCACAGTGTCTTTATTTATCATCCTACTAGTCATATTAAAGTCCACTATTATTTTTAATTTTTCATGAACATTGTATTACTTATAATCTACAGCAGTTACTTTCAGAGTCTCTTTGTACTGATCTTATCCCATTACAAAGACTCATTCATGTGTCAGCATGGGGAACAGCAAATGGACTCATGAATATACAGACATGTAATTTACACATAGTACATAATTCAGTTGGTGCTACTATGGAAGCCATCTCAGATTGGTCCCTAAGACCCTTTTTTGCAGGATTGGCAGCCAGAAAACATGACTATACGGAATTGCAGGAGACAATGTCAATTGAGATAAAAAATCCTTTTGCCTTAGTTGTATGCAAAATGAAGGTGGCTAACAAATTTGCCAGTGTGTGAACGAATTATTCTCCTTCTAAAAGTCGCTTAAACTGTTTTTTTTGTTGTTGATTATCCATTACAAGAACAGATAGATATATCAGGATAGTCAAAGTATTAAATGATGTTCTACTCGAGACCGAACAATGAGGTTCAATATTTCCGTTGCAGGTGACTTTCAATCATTCATGACAATTTTCCAAAGAGAAGGTCCCCTGGTTTACAGTTTGTACTTTTCCTTGCTTGATATTTTCAAAGTATTTCTGCACCGATTTATCAACAACAAAAAACAGTTGATAGTCTTTAAGGTTGATAGTTTGTTCTAAATTGACTTAGGTGATAGTATACAATGGTCAAAAGTGCGCGATTTTCAGGTTGCTTCTGGTGTTGAATGGTTTCTCCAGTCTGGCGCTAAAAATCTGCCCAGTCACTTGCCACTGAAGAACAACAAATATTGTTGCACTTGTTATTTTATTTATGGGAAATAGAAATTCATTCCAATATATTGTCATACTTTTTTTTTGAAATATCGTACTTTTGGTAATCGACGTTGTGACCCGTGTATACTCTTTTGGTAACACGGTATAAAAGATTATTCTCAATCATTGCATGTCGCAAAAAATGTTCTGCAGAATGAATATTTTATAATGTTCATTAACTGCTAACTCCACAACTATAACTATTCTAATGTAATCAATTAATGTAAAGATTTCCATATTGTATACATAGATACTTTTATAAAGAACTACTGTCATCCGGAGGTTTTCAATTTATTTTACAATAATTTGAAAATGTTACAATTTCGGTACTTATAGGCACCTATCTGGTATAAAAACAATGTAATATATACATACATAGATTAGGTGTTGTTTTTATTATATTCAGTCTAAAAACAGAACTATTTAATGCAGTCTAATGAGTAAGAGAAATTTAAAGACGACCTGCTTTATTTTCTGCATAATTGATGTGCGTCGAAAACGATGTATAGGCTACAATAGAGATCAAAGATTCCATATTGTTGGATTTGTTTCAGTTTTCTTTTCACACTGAATATTATTCTCTTGTTCACATTGATCTTCCCACTCGAGTGTGTGTTTTCTTTTCCTTTTGTCTTAGATTTATCTATTTGTTATCTCGCGTATATATATATAATATAGGCGTATAACATAATAGGCTGTGTCAACATGTGCTCAAGTATTCTGAGTTTTCTGAGTATTACGCCTTACTTTCAATATGTTTTAGACGAATTTAATGTAATTTGCGACCAGCAAAAGCTGTACGTACATGCTAACATAATTTTATTATTATTATATACACTATATTGCTTTCCAAGGTAAGCCTGCTTGATTATTATCACATAGTTATCACGCTATTTGAAACGTCAATTCATTAATCGAATAATTTGTAAGAACTGAAAAGCAATACAATTATGTATCCAAATGATATTCTTTAATGCAGCAGAGATAATTATATTTTAATTGAAGTCAGACTGCATTAATTTGAGTAGTAATTGTAGTGCATAACATGTGTTCAACTGAAGGGAAACATTTTGCAATCAAACTTCAATCAATATTATCGACAAATGAGTATATTTATTATGAATATCTTTTTTTTGTGATATTAATGTAGTCTTGTTGATTTTTATTGAAAGAAACAACTTTATTTTCCAAAATATTAAAAATTTTACGCGACAAAAAATCAATAAATTATTAAATTGATGCCTGGCACAGTTTCTATTGATTGAATTTTTTATTGTGCTGTATCTCTACCCTTCAATTATTTAGTTAATCGCGACTTAAGAATGGACTGTAATGTTGTTCTTGATTATTTAAATAAAATATATTAATTAACAGTATAGTGCTATATGGTTTAATTTGCAGCTCCGTATCAATTTACCCCACGTATAAATCGTGACACCCGACATCTAGGTATAGGCCTATGCTTTCTCTATCTTGTTCCGGATAGATAAATAGATTGTATGCCTTTAACACATGCAAAAAGTCAACTAACTGGCGCTCTGTTAAAGTTTCCCTCCTTTCTTTAAAAAAAATATTTTCTCGCTTTCCTTTCTATAATAGCTTTCGGTTTTTGTTATCTTAACAAACAATCGTAGGCGGTTCGTCGAAGACAATAATTCCACTTTCCAAAAAGGGATTCTCATTCAGATAATATTTTGTCTGACACTGTCAATGTATAGCATGTATTATAGCTCAGCTATCATCACTATGCGTTCAATAAGTTCGCACTATTCATTCTAAAAGGGATGGATGGGGGGGACTGGTTTTCCATCTATATTACATTTAGCTTGTATTGAGCAATAATGACTATACAAGTATAATTCAACCTTTTGCCACACAGTATTATATGTTTCAATGTGGTAATATTTTATTTCTCAGACGCTGAGCACAATTCATTGTAAAGTCACATACCCTACTTGCATGTTTTCCTTCTTCCACTGACCAAATCATGTGAGATTAAAGATATATTCATTCCTAACCGCCCCTACCACAATGTATTTACCGACTTGGCTACTGGTTGGTTACCTTGCTTGTCTTTCACTGTTTGACTCTGGCGAAGCGAATCTCGAATTACAAACGAACCAACGGCAACTCTGTCATTTCACTTTGTTCCCCTTTCTTCGTCGTTTATCTCTTCTTAACCCAGCCGCATTGTTTCCTCCTAATCACTTTTCTTACACAAAAGGGCGGAATGGCTACTTGTTGAGTTGAGTCTAAAAGAATAATTGCATTCAAACAGTTTTTGAATGGTTTCAGATTTAGCTACAGCTGCAGGACTGAGTAAATACAAGATATGTTTTTGCTGACTGAAAAATATAATCGATCTTATATTATATTATAGTTTGTCTCAAACCAGATTAATTCTTAGGCCACGAGTGAACTCAAAATAATGTAAGAACTTGTTAACAAGGTATCCTAAAGTTAACCGAGCCGATATTTATTTTTAACTTAACTTTCTTTGTATTCATAATACAGTGAAAAAATAGACACATCTTTTCACCTGAGTAACCAAAACGAAAATTGAAATACTAATTTAAGATTCGCAATGAACTTGTGGCACTATAGATTAGAAGAAATACTAATTTAAGATTTGCACTGCATGTGTGGCACTATAGATTAAAAGTAATACTGATTTAAGATTCGAAATTAACGTGTGGCACTATAGATTAAAATAAATACTAATTTAAGATTCGCAATGAATGTGTGTGGCACTATAGATTAAAAGAAATACTAATTTAAGATTCGCAATGAACTTGTGTGGCACTATAGATTAAAAGAAATACTAATTTAAAATTCGCAATGAATTTCATTGATTCGTTTAATCCTAGGTGATTTCCCGTGATATTATTTTTAAAATGTTGATTACATAATGTGATATGCTGGACGAAAACCCCACTTTCCTAGTCAACGGTTGGAAGTGTTATGCGTACACATATGTTCATACATACATAGTTCAATTAATTACATTTAAACGCAATGTTATACATATTTAATTACATTTAAACTAGACATATCATTTTTCATAATTACTATTTTCATTTCAACATATTTTACGATAAATGGATACATGTAATATTATATTTGCATACGCATGTATATCTTTAACATATTGAAGAATACACAAGAAAACTTCAAGAATAGACAAGGCATTTACACATGTGTGTGTTCTGAACAGAATTGTGATTTAGAATACACAATCATATAGCATTTAGAATTCCCTTTTTTTCTCATCATGTTACCTGGTGTGTTCCTTAATTATGTGTTATTAAAATTTGAAATTTTTTTTGTGTTCTTAATTGAGAACAAATGTTCCGATGGCATATCAAAAACAAATCAAAATTAAAAATAAGAGAGAATCAACTATTATTACAGCGACTGCTAGACATGGAAACAGTCAAACAAAAAGGCTGTCTTCCTATTAATTGATAATAATAATTTAAAACAGGTTTCAACTCTATCAATAGCTCCAAAAATACTCTATACAACAAATCCAGTGTGGTAAGATTGTAAGCCAAACCTGTTGATTTAAAAGTCAAACCATCAAATCCAATAGACAGACCAGATCATAAACAAGAACACGAGTAATTATTAAAATATATCATTAAAAAAGAGGAAAAGATTATCTAAAAATCCAGATGAGAACCTTGATTTCTCAGCGCAGTTTCCATGTATAGTTTGGCACATAAATAAGTGATTACATTTTAAACGAATATGTTGTGGAATTTAATTAGTTTGTATTGGGTTGGTTAAAACGTATTTGTAATATTATTATTTTGTGTAATCCCGATAAATGTTGAGGTCTTCAGAAATCCATGTTGAACCGACTTGACAGTATATTGCATTATTATTTTTAATCAAGTTTGTTGTTTCAACTATTATTATATGTCCGTCACATTTATTAAAAGTTGATATGCATAATGCGTTCAATGAGAAATCATTAAATTACGTTAATTTCAAATCGCTTTTAACCTAACTGTATTTTAAGGAGAGAGAAAAAAAGTAACCTTTTTCTATGAAGATCTGATATTTCAAAATGCTATAAATCATAGCGACTGAGCAGTATCAACTACTCTTAATGTATTTACTAAACTAGCCTTGCATTAAACAATTCAGTGTTGTGGCGAATCCTACTACACCAAGCCAATGCCTACATTCAGAAGTCGTCAGCAATCATAAATATTTAGTTTTCAATAGAAATCGACGGGAAATCGCGTTTATTGGACTAGACGCGACTGCAAGCTAACTGCCGGGGCTATATCAGCAGCTAAACCATATCATTTGGTTGTAATCTTCGGATGTCAAGGGGTTGCAATGTTTGCCCATTCAACAATATTCGACTTTTTACTCTGAGATCAATACATAGCGCGTGTGCACTCTTACGATTTCCAAGGAGAACAACAATCTTACTGACTGTCTTTTTGCGCCAGTTTATCAACAACTCTCTTCTCACCGTTTGCAGAATAACAATTATTTAATGTTCGTGTGGGGGAGGCACTCTTTTTTTCTATAATTGCTTCGAGTATTCAATTATTGTGATTACTTATAACAATGTTGTATTTTTTTAGTATAATCGATTTTGAGCTAACGATAAAACAGAAAATTTCGTAATTTATTCTTATTATTAAATAATTCGATTTTGGGTGTAGCACACAATATCAATATGCCTGGCTTGTTTGTTAAATTTTGGTCATCCTTTTATAGCTGCTGTTATGGCCCTAAATACCGATCAGGACTATTAGCCTACTCTATGCGCTCAAATTATTGATCGAAACTATTTCGCGGAATTAATTTAGTGGTTTATGTAATAATATAACTAACTTTTATAAGCCTACGGTCTTTGTTCATCCCAACTATGTTGTACATTTGGACAGTATATTTACGTAGCTCAACAAGTTACTCTATATGCAACTATGGGCTATTTCGTCATTCGATTTAGGCCGGGACAGAATAAAGCGGAAGTAATAGTTTACAGTTGACAAGACCGGGAATATTGAGGAAGATATTTCAGAGATCTCCCCCCCTCCCTGAAGTCGCTGGCAGCAGCTAGTTTGTATAAACACACCACTACAATTATGGGAGGAATGTTGAATATATAAATGTATATGTCTGGTAAATGATGAATGAATAAACACAGTTGCCATGTGTCGTCAATAGTACGCATCCTTTATTATTTATACACGAACATGTTTAGAGGTTATACTAATTTATTATCATTCTTTTACTATCTGATTGTGAGTGAAATTGTGAAGTAAACGTTATATATATATATATATGTTCATGTACAAATTCTTAAACACAACCAGTCAAAGAATTTAAAACAGGGTACCTGCGTGGCATTGAAATTTGAAAAAGAAACCCAATAATTTTTTTAATTAAAAATAGATGGAGAAGACTACAGAAAAGTGTAAATCATCTTAAATAGGTAAGGAAAATATCTTCGCATAGAAAACAAAATTATATTTGTATTACAAAGTATAAAAGAATATTATTTTACTTCCCTTCGTTTTTACTAGTGTAATATAACAATTTACAATCAGTTGTAATACTGTTTCATCTGCAAATTTGTTTAGGATTACTTAACAAATATTTACCTTATATACATTCTTAAAATTCATAATATATGAAGAGATTTTCTTTACTCTAGTCAGCAACTTTATTTAATTAGTATTTATTATTTCTGGTAGTATACTATCTAATAATACAATTCAGACATTTAATACATTACTGTATATACGCAATCGATCTCTTCAGTGGTAGTGCGATTTTTATTCTAGAAAGTATTACGTTTTTATTAGTTATGATTATTTTAAGAAATGTTACCAACGAATATTATTTCGCTTCGTTTGCTATACAATTAGTTTGAATTTCTCTGAATTGGTTTGTGTTAAATTAGTATATTGATTCTGGCCAAACCAAGTTACTTGTCACAAGCGTTACATCCTTGTTATGATTACTCTCTTCTACAAAACATTATGATCAATTTTTTTTATTTAAATCATTGAACACAACTAGAAAAGGCCCTAAATCTTCAAACATAGTTATAAAAAGTGACAAGCCAGTGACAAGCTTGTATGGTTTGGCTCTTTGAATTTTTATGTTACGATTGTGACTGATATTAGCTTGCCACCGTACAGACAGCGCAAGGAAGTCTGCTATAACTTTGCTCCTAGGTAATACATTGATTCGATCCTCTCTTGCCCCCCCCCCCCCACCACACACACACATACGCAGGGCCGACGTCCAGGGCGCCCGCATCACCTGCCGCACGACGAGGACTCACGCCGAGTGGTCCAGCAACAGTTGCCCCAACAACCGCCCAGGTCTGTCCTCTCCGCCGAGGCTATGGGGGCCGATCTGCTCGTGGGGAACATGTTCCGGGGCGTGGTGCGGCGTCCTCAGCAGCAGCAGGGAGGGGAGGTACCACCGGGGGAAGACGACGAAGAGGATGATGTCTTTGAGGCATAGTACGAGGGCGATGAGAATGGGTCGACCACGGGGTGCATGCTGTGTAGCAGGAGTTCGAGGTGAGCTGGCGGTTGGGATGTTGAATTTATGTAGCAAGCTGACCTGCAAATTACAATACTGTTGACATTCTTCGATTTCGTATTTTTATAACCATTTTAAATCGGAAATGATGTTGGGTTTCTGTAACCTTTTCGCTCCTACAAAAAAATGTAATTCCTTATATTTAATTTCATTTCGATTTAAAAATAACGTGTAAGTATAAGTAAAATACCGATTTTAATAACAACATGTTGTCCTCAATTTAATACATTATAGGTTAGGTAGTGCCGTAGTAGTTGTGTACTAACAATTTTAGCACCCACATGTTTTAAATCAATATTTAATATAAGTACTTCAGATAATTTTTTTCTTTAAAGGAACTGTGTATTATACTGTGTTTTAAATTAAGATTATAAAAAAAGTTTTTACCAATAGAAATAATGAAAATAAATAAATTTTAAAGTATGGCTCATAACCATACTACTTTAAACCTTAGAAAAAGTAGTCTATTTAGCCCTTACTTTGGAACTCATGTCCAATTGACCTCTCCCTCCCTCCACACACCAAAGGTCGCCACCCGCCTCCAGCAGAATGAGGGGAGGAAGGGGGAGGAGAGGAAGGAGGTTGTCCTCTCGTGGAGGGGGGACATCGTGCTGTTTCCAGGGGCCGGGAGGAAGTCGGGGCTCACCGCAGTCCTCCACGGCCGGGGTCGACAGTTGTCCGGTGAGAACTCGGTCGTTTCCTTTTATAGCTTATAGTTATGGGCAGTGTTTTGTAGGGACTCGCGGATATCTCGAGAACATTCCAGGTGGAGATTTTGCTTAATCATGAAAACATAAGAAAATTGTTATGGGCTGGCTATGTTTGTATTTTTATTAAACAATTTTTGCATGAGATTCGCTTTGTGCAACATAATTCTTCAATCTTCAAGTATTAAATCCGGTACTTAACGTGTCTATTATTATTTTTATAATTAAATCATATTTTTAAGCTCTTAAATTCTATTTATTTACCTTAATTTACTTTTAATTGTAAAGATACGTTTAAAATATTTCAATGCATTTTTGACATTTAAAGTAAAATTGGAATATTTTACTATTTTAATTCATTGAATACCTTCATGTTTTTTATATAAACTCGGATGTATGTTTATCACATCTGATCAAATTTGATTATCTCAAAGTAGTATTTATTATATACAATTTTTGTGAATCAATTTATATTAGATGACATATTGATAATGGTATTTTTTTAACCCAATTAAAATGTTTTGCACATTTGAACACGTAAAACAATTGGTTAATTATAATCCATGTTCAGCTGGCACGTTATACTATAACTTATCCCATCAGTTAATAAATACAACACTCAATCTCTTTTTTTCTATAAAATAACGAAATCGAGGCACAAACATTTTTCAAACATGTAAAGGCCACAACTTCTAGACTCAGCACAACTATAGCATCATGGGCAGCAAGGGCAAAAGTTTTCTCCGTTCCATATATAATGTTTCCTGCCTTCACTTAGTTTCTATAACCACGGTTCTTTTCCTGTCTCCTGATCAGTCTGTTGGCTGCCTCTTCAATCGCCACTTATTGCGGCTTTATGGCCATCGTCGATTGCCCCGTCTAATTTACCTTCTTTTTTTCTCTTTCTCTCTCTCACACACACACTCTGGCTCTGGTCTTGTTATGGGGGGAATAGCCGCGCCTTCTTCTGCGTCTTATTTCCTGCTCAATTTGATCTCCAACTTGTTGAACCTGATCGTTTTTCAGCAGACAAATTTGGTTGATTTAGTTAACTAACTCTAGAAAAGGAGGTTGAAGACGGACGCCGAACTATTGAAGGACAACAGAATTTGTTTGGGTTAAACCTTCGGGGTGTTTTCACCAAGAATCTCTTTCTCTCTGTTCTCTCTCTCTGTCTCCCGCTCAAGCCGGTCCTTGATCCATCTAGTTATTTAGTCGATCCTCCCTGAGATCCCTGTGTGTGACATAAGTCGAGAATTCAATGCACGGGGTGAGTTCCACGCGCCCTGGAAAACACAAGAAAAAGAACATTAGCAGCAGCAGTAGCAGCAGACTCCGTTAAACGATCGTCGGGTGTCTAATTGGATTATACGATCCATCCGAGAGCCGAGAACCGGTGGCTGGAGGCTATAGGCCTACACTGGTGTAGTGAGCGTGTGTACAAAGAATTTAATCTTCCTTGTGAGATTCGGGGAGCAGCTGTCTGATGGCTGTTGGACATGTTTTCATTTTTTTGTTTGCTTTGCGTGTTGTCTTTTTTTCAGTGAAATAAAAATATGAAACGAGCGTAATGTATTATTGTGCGATGCATTTTTCGCAGACATTTTTCCAGTAAGTATAATTTAGAATCACTTGATCAGTTACAATAGTATACAGCGCTAACAATAAATAAATTGCTTTGTAGATAAGATTACTTAACTAAATTACCCGAATGTAGAATATGTTGTGCTATTTATAATCTGTACGATAACATGATTAATTACAAGTACAATATAAATAGGTATACATGGAGTATGATTATAAAGGAAGATGGTAGGATGGTAAGAGATTAATTTGAGCAAGTGAAGCATACCTGCCAACCGTCCCTGATTTTCCGGGACAGTCCCGGATTTTGGGCTTGTCCCGGATGTCCCGGAAAAGAGTTGAAATGTCCCGGT
>JAUZND010015229.1:0-52967 GCA_034780555.1 Coelogynopora nodosa | reverse complement strand
CTTCAAATTTAGTAAACTTTTGACATGTTGTTCACAAGACCCAATACTACTAGAAAACACCAAAATACCTTTGCTTGCAATTTTTTTGGGGTCAGGTGCTACATTGACTCTACTATATATTAAATTATTGTTCTAGGAACTACATTATTTGTTTGTAAAAAATTAGAGTGAATGGCACAAAAATCTATTCGGTATGTGGAAGATTTACATAAAATTGTATAGCTTCCTCTGTTCGAATCAAAGGGGTTGTTTCAGTCCACAGAGATTTGAGGTCGTTGTACATTGCTTTTGAAAGAGGAAGTGGATTGTCGTTGACACACCCAGGCTGTGTGGAGATATCTACCCCTCTTGTAGGAATAACGACCAGTTCCGACTTCTCCTTCAGAAAAGAACTTCGGTAGAAGATGGAGTATGGATACGATTTGTGCAGCACTAAACTTTTTATTAACCTCCAGTTGATATCTTCATCAGAAAGAGTTTTTCTTGTTTTGATTATGCCTAGGGCTTTTGAGTGATCACTCCATAATGCGAAATCCTGTTGTGTCATTGGAATCACGTTATACCTCTCACCATTGATTTTTGCTGTCCGGAACACTGCAGCAAATTCACTGGGGAGTTGGATATCTCCCGTACGTTTTATCGCTCGAGTAATAGTGAAATGAACTGAGTCGCCTTCTGATTGTCCATGATGTGCCTCGAAAAAGTTCAAGTCTACAGAGGTAATGATTGTAGAGTGTTGAAGAAAAAATTGAAGCATACCTGGGAAAATAGTGTTCATATTTTGACCTGGACAACCATCAGCCAACAGAAATATGTTTTTTGCTCCCTGTTTATCTTTAGCTCTGAGCCATGTATAGACACAACTTGCCACCTTGTTGGCTCTTCTGCTTGCCGTGGTCTCGTTCCATGTATAGCAATAAGCAGCTTTGCCGTGCAACTCGTAGATCGTTTCGTTGTATACGGAGAGTTGTCGTTTATAAAACAGTTCACCGCGGTTAGACACAGGCAAACAAATTACTTGCTGGAGGTCAAATGTTGCTGCAATAAATGTTGAATCAAACGCCATCTTAGTCTTGGCTTCTTCTTTGATTCGTCGAGATGCATCTTTCTCAAGATTATGATTCAAAAATCTCTCTCTGAGCTCTTCCTTTCCTTCGGATGTTGCGGTATGATAAGAATCACAAATTGGACACTGATCTTTTTTGGGACGATGAAACTCAAGATTCATTTCCTTGGAGACTTTTGTACATATAAACCAAGAGATTCTTCAGTGTTGCCTTCTTCTTTGAACATTTCATGCATACGTTTTACCGTCAAACTTGGATGGAGGTATTGTTTTTGTATAGATGATCTACAGAAATGTAACTCAACTCGAGGAAATTTTTCAATGTCAGTTGTAATGGCTTCTCGGAGGTTCTGATCTTTCTGTCTCAGTATTTCTTGTTTTCCACCCCTTTTATCAACCTTAGCGACGTTATTATTGCTTCTATTAGATAACAAATGGTCTATCATGTTATATGATATACTGAATGTTTCCGAAAACATTCTTTTGCAAACAGAACGTTTTGAATTGTTGTATGGAAGATAGAACAATGCAGAAATTTTTCTTTTTGATGATGGATTTTCGGCTTTAGGTGTAGTTACATCAATAAATCCTGACAAATAATCTCGTTGTCGCTGGCCATCACCAATATCCCAAAACGAGTTGTAGATAGATAGGCGTTGTTCATAGCTGATTTAAGCACAACTTCTTCTGCAGGAACCTTGACAACTAGCAGGAATACTTCGCTTGCTAGACATTGTTTTACCAGTTTAGCAGCTAATGTACTCTTTACCTCTGTCTTTGGAATATTTTAAATCTTTGAGAATTGCAGACTTAGTACTTTTTGCAGGCGGTGGTTGGGTTGGTTGTTCAGCTACACCTGGTTCAATCCAAAAATCTAATGGTGATTGTGCAATCTGCGGGGTTGTCACTATAGGCGAGACTGAGGAGGTGTCATGGGTTGATGTAGAATCTGATCGTACAGGGCTCTTGTGGACAACATCATTGACTTCTGGCAGTGACAATTCGAGCAGCGGAATCGAGAAATTGAGAAAATCACTAACCTCAAAAGACAAGTCAATATCTGGAACAGAGACGTCAAGAAGTGATACGTCAGTTTGTTCTGCTGAAACCTTTAGATTACACTTCTGCTGTTGATTTTTAATTTTAGCCATATCAACCATGCGTTTTCCGTAACTATTGCTGGCCATGGTTAATGAAAGATAGTGATTTTAAATTAGAGTTCTGCTGCTTTATAAGTTGCAGCTCAATTTAATTTTATTTCATTGTTAATAGTAACTAATCTGTATGAGTCTACTCGAGTGTTCATTCAAATGTATGCCTATTTTGTAATTAATTTGTTTTAACACCGCATTATTTTCAATATTTACAAAGAACAATTGGATTTATTTGTCAATTATTGCAACTGATTACAAAAGTAATACAGACAATTGGTATATATATATACCTATACATTATAATATATATGTATATATATATTGCAATTTTTTTCTCTTTTTAGTACTACATGTAAGCTTATAGCTATTTTACTCTACGTTTGAGTATAACATCATAATATTATAATTTTTATAAAAGTGCTATGATTGTCTGATTCCATAATTATTATTACAAATACTACTCACTCAAAATATAGGCCGCTATTAGTATCCAGTAAATAAAACTAAATTAGTATTTAATTTTAAACTTTAATTTATTATGGCGCCTAGTAAAAGATTTGACCTACCAGTTAAAATTAGCTTCTGACTAATATTTTTCAAATTTAGTTTCTGATATATACTAATATATACTTAGAAACATAGAATACCTGAAATTTCTCGGAGAGCATTGTATAAAAAATTGTGTCCAAGTTTCATATATTTATCGTTGATATTAATAATCGGCGCATTGGCAACAACAAACACCGCCAATCCAACATGTTCGCCTTTCCGAATTTCTTCAGCTTTTGAGATATTCTCCCTCTGTAGTATGTTAGGATACTCAGTAATCTCAAATTGAACCTTGTCTTGCAATTTTTCAATTTCTTTAAGTAGAGCAATTGTTGGTTCTAGGCAACACGTCCTCTCAAAGTTGACAACTAATATTTTGAATGGGGCGGTCATCTAGAACATTATAAACGTGGATAGTTTAGATTATAAATTGATAAATATTGTAATAATTGAAATGAATTCATTATTCAATAAAAGGATTCAATTACGATTATGCACTTCTCAATTAAGCATATTAGCCATAAAAGTTGTGTAAATATTTAATAAAATATTAAAAATATGAACCACTGTTTAGGCATGAAGCTATGAGAGTGCTTTACTAACGAAGAATAATTATTTTGGGACATTTTATTAAAAATAATTAAATATATACATTTTTGTATGTAGATTTTACTAATTTTATGAAATTATGAAAATTAATCCAATAAGCTATTGATGTTTAAATAATAAATAAAAGTGTTAGCAGGGTAATCCAGAAGATTATATATTGGCCACAAAATGTTAAACAAATATTAAATGTTCATTATTTAGTAATTTACTTATAATCATAGCTTATAGTTTGTGAAATAAAAACATTCATAAATAAAGATTATTTCTAATGTATCCAAAGAATTAGAATTCTAATTCTCCTTGTATTATGAGAAAATATTACAACTTTTGAATCATACATTTTAAAATATTTTTGTCAGAATAATTATGATAATAATTGAATATATAACACAACAAAATTAATATTAACATATGCATCACACAGTTATATTGAGGACAAAAAGAAATTTACCATTTTTTCATAACTTAATTTACAAAAGAACAAATTCTTTCAAGCTGCTATCAAGTGTTCTAGTAGGATAGTAACTGTATTAACACAGAAACGTAAACAACCAGCAATTCACCATAAATTTAGTCTACTTACTATTTTTATACACTCATCCATCATAATCCATATTTTCTATACATCAATCATTACGAGTATGAAATGTGTGTGACAGCTAATGGTGTCTCCATGTTTAACAGCCTACGTCATAAAAAAATATGTATTAACTGAACTTAATAAATATGGATTGTCTATATTACCAAGTAGTGACTGTAGGATATATAATTACGGTCAAATTAATTAGGACAGTAACTACTAAAACCCCCAAGGAATGATTTTACCGTTTTAGGGAGTAGTGAATTAAATTAAACTATTTAAATGAAATAAACTAATTAAAATATTTTTGTAAAATATTTATACAGCAAAACGCATAATTTAAGAACAAAATATCATCATTGGAACTTATAGGAGTACATTGGGAAAAATTTATTTAATTTTTTATTGATAAAAATAAAATGTAACCATGATTATGTACGAACTGCATAAACCTTCGAATAAATATCTTGCTAATATTTACAAAGTTAAATTTTAGATATTGTGTCATAATTTTTTGCATTCGGTTCCTACAGGAGCACGAATTTTCTTCGATCAATTAATTATAGAACTTCTTACGTGGAAATCGTAGTCATTAATAAATTAATTACTTATTGCTATAGAACGGATTGTAACGAGACTTTAGGATTCCTGTTGAATGCATCTGGTTAAAGGCTTGCATGAATTGACATAATATTGAAGTTGCAGTAGGCATCTTTGCGAGATAGGTTCCGAGTAGCTCTTTTTATCGCTCTAATCGCGACATATGTTCGGTTTAGTGCTTCTTCGCACTGTGGAATCCACGTCAGGGCTGCATCGATTGTGATACCTAAAATTTTAATGGTGTGCGTGGGTGCCAGAGTATTTTTACCAAATTTTATTATTGCTCCTGCATTTTTTCGCGTCCGAGCTGTTTCGCATTTAATCAGCTGCGTATTCGTTGGTTGAACTGTTAGTGAAAATATGTTGAAATTAGCCAGTGATTGATTCATCCGAGCTGTTGCTATTTCATCTGTTTTGCCACAGGTAATAATGGTTGCGTTATCAGCGAATAGTCTAGTAAATAGCGAATCAGCGTTATCAGTGAATAGCGAATCAGCGTTATCTGTGAATAGCGTATATGAGCGAATAGTATCACTGCAACAATTGGGCGATTGTCAGTGATAGTTTCGTTGAAGTCGAGTGTGTATAGGCAATACTGACTTTGAATGTATTTATTACAGATATTGTCATTAAATATATACTATACTATACTATAATAAAGAAGGGAGCCCAATACACTCCTTGGCGGCACTCCGTATGATATGTAGCTGGGTTTCCGTATATTTCCTTCTACCTTAGTTTTTTGTCGGTGAGACGAAAAATATGATGAAAGGAGTTGCAGGGCGCTGTCTCTTAACCCGAAACAAAGGTACAGTTTGAGTAACAATCTCTTGTGGTCGATCGTGTCAAAGGCGGCGCTTAAATCTGAAGCTATGATATTTCCCTCCTAAATTGTGGTTGTAATTAGGTCTACTAATTCGAACAGGGCGGTTTCGGAACTATGTATTCTTCTGAATCCATGGGCAGAACTAGGAAGAACCTCAATGAGGTCGATATACGACATCAGCTGATCTGCAATTAGGCGTTCGATGATTTCTGAGATTAATGGTAATAGGAAGATAGGGCGATAGGAGTTGGGTTCTTTCTCACAGCCTTTTCGATTCCAGGCAGATATTACAATTTGCTATCTGCCATTGTGATAGAAAGGTGCTTTCACCAATTATTGATTTGGCTAATGTAGCAATTTCGTCGGTAATTACTGGGGCCATCTTTTTAGGGTACACATCGGAATATCATCAATTCCTGTTGAATCTGTTGAGTTAGCTTTGTTTATCACAATCTGAACATCAGTAGAGTATACCAGTTGACATTTTTGAAGAGTATCAACATTGGCTACTTGCAATATACTTTGTGGTGCGTCAGGCATAACTGCAATGCTAAATTTATGGGGACAGAAGGTAAATTTGCATTAAATTAACTATTATTCAAACATTCTGAGTTAACTTTTCGGACAGCTTAGAGCAGTGGCTTCAAGAATATAGTGTGTCAGCCTTCTCTATTCCCAGTCTACTTATGTGTGAATATGAGAATTTTTTTCAAATGCATACATAGTTCTTTTGTGCCTTCTTAAAGATGTAATTCAATGTAGTCAAATGGGGATTTTTATAGACTACAAAGGGAACTTGTGAATTAAATGTGCTAATCATCAATTTAAGAAAAATTATAAAAACTTTGTTTATCATAACGTACAAGAAAAATACTTCTAATTTAAATATTAATGTGAGGCAAGCCATAAGTATAAGAAAATGTTTATGCAACATAAAACAGGTTCCTGTACTAGAAACCACTTAAACTTTAATAACATATTTTAAAAAAACTTAAAATTGAGGATTGCCAAGTTTTTTTCAACATTCTAAATTATTATTAATAAAAACATTTAAAAAATCTCAAAAATGATTTAAAAATTTTAATAATATACATATTTCAATGTTCTCTTTATATATGTTAGCGGAAATAGGCATAATTAGGAGTTATGCATCATTCCTAGGCATTATACATAATTAATGACTAGGCATTAGTTATAATGCCAGGAATTATGCATAATACCTAGGTTTTATGGATATTTCCTGTTAAATCTGAATAGGAATTATGCATGATTCCTGAGTGACTTTTAGAAATATACCTAGACTGAAAAACAAATAAAACATTAATTTCCAGATTATAAAATTCTTATATTATGTATTAAATAGTCTCGTGAACATGTACCTAAATCAATGTTTATTGTATCAATGTTTACTACTGTGAGTTATGGCAGTGACTATTACAAAGTAAATTATTCTATCGGCACTTACATCGTCCGGTCTTGCATTGTCCTCCAGAACTATAATTGCAGCGATTAAAGCCTTGACCTCCAGTTATGTTGTTCTTTGCCACGATTTCTCTGAGACTTAAAGATGGATCTTCTTTGACATTTTCAAGAGTGAGCAGTCTTCTTTTACAAACAGAATAAGGTTTTTTGATAAAGCGCCGTTTAATCCGCCAAATTCCGTTGCTACTTTCACTTTATCCTATATTTTCTTGACGACGACTGCCAAAACATTTCGAGCGCATGACCGGTTTTTATCAAACTCTGGGACGAAAACTAACACATTATCGCCAATTTCAGCTTCGTTGTTCAGCATTTTCATACTTCGCCTGATCATAGTAGACGTTTGTTGCTTTTGGGCTTCTTTAACGTTCTCTCTTCTTATCTCACCCGTAAGTTTCCTTGCTTCGATGTCTGCTTGTGTATCTACTTCTGCTTCTGTATCTACGTCTGCCTCAGCATCCACGTCTGCTTCTGTATGATCTACGTCTGCTTCTGTATCTCTGCCTTCTCCAGCATTCTCCGCTCCAGCGCCGACAACTGGTTGATCCACATTTTCTTGCAAAAGCTCGATTACACCAGCAACAAATTCTCTGCCATTGTCGCTCTGCAAAATAACTGGAGCTCCAAAAATTCTGAGTATAGATACGAGTTGAACTGCGACTTCAGCAGCTCTCTTAGACTTTAGAGGCCTAATTAGCACGATTTTCGTAAAATGATCTTGGTAAACAAGTAAATATTTAAATTTACTATCCGAAACAGTTTGGAAGTCGATTAAGTCGACCTGACCACGACTATTAAATGTATTATTTCGAATCGGTTTACATACCACACCTTTTACCATATAATTCTTCTTCTTCTGACATATTTCGCAGAATGACAGAAACAGTTCACATGATTCGCGTGATATATTTGTCAACTTCAACTCCTTTGCTCGATGAAGCATATAGTCCCTTCCACCGTGTCCAGTCTCGTAATGAATCTAGCTTAAATAATATTAGAGTTCTTCTATGTAAACGAAGACAGCTTCATTCTTCCTGTTTATTATTCTGTCCAAACCTCCTACTTTTAAAACACATTTCTGCTTAATAAGCTCATAGTCATTGGTATTCTTCTTTTTCTTATCTCCTATCAGTTGCTTCAGATATTCAAGATCTACGTAATACTGTTCTCTTGGCTTTAGTGTTCTCAAATCACCATTTTGACACTTTTGTAAAATAAGCTTAGTAAATTCCTCTTCGTCGCCGGTCGTCATAAAGATGCGTGATTCAAACGAAACAGTTTGAATAACAATAAATCCAAATTTAAAGAGCATAGTTAATTCAAACTACTGAACTCGTACAAATTATATAAGTAGTATGTATGCAATATTAATAGTATGTTATATATAAATAGTAAATAAAATAAAATAAATATATTAGTTAATAAATAGTACGTTTACAATGAGAGAAGTAAACTATATGAGTACAAATATTATTTTAAATCTTCAATTGTTTCGACTTATCGCATACAATTATTTTAATTTATTTTTAGTGGTAACTTAAGTTGATTTGGTTTTCAAATATATATATATATATATATATATATCGCCTTGGAGCTGTCCCTCAAAGACCATCTGCTGAAGGTTTAGAAGTTCTGGATGGTGTTATGTTTGCATCCAAATGTTGTAAACGTTTATTAGGTTGCGTACTTGGTTTTCTAAAAGTTGATCTAATCTTTATATGTACCATTTTTTGTAGAAATCACCGAAAACAATATTCTGATTGACCTTCAGCGCAATAACCTAAAAATAATAACATAAACATAGGATAACCAATTATTGTAAATTATGTTCATTTTACATATTATGTTAATTTTAGATATTTAAGTATAAATATTCTGAATTTGTCACAAACAATCTCCCACAAATCTAGAAGGTGTCTTTGTGTCTTTCTAACGTGCCAGAAGATTTTTAAATATTTATATTTAAATACAAAATATTCAATTGTATACTTTTATGAATTCATTTAATTGAAGTTGATAGTAACAAATTGTATGTATTTTCCATACATTTTTTTTGAAATCATGGACTCTAAGATTTTTTCCTGACGTCCTGGAGAGTCGAGATAAAATATTACTGATTTGATGCCTCAAATCATCTTGAATTGTTTGTTTTAATGTGTGTTCCAAATTTTAAATCTCAATCGAAAATACTTTATCTTAAGATAGGGGAGTGGTTAGACCCCCCCTTTAGTCTACAGTATTAATTAGTTAAACTTGTCCACTTAGGGTTAGGCATGTTTTATTAGATTGAAAAACACTTTTTCAAAAATTAATGTGATAATTAGGAATTTCAGATTAACTTTTCAATTGTATAAATAATTGAATTTTATTCAGTACATTATTATTTTAACCTATAAGAGTAATTACGTATAAAAATTAAGATTGAATTATTCACAATTGTTTAGGATTGTACTTAGTTAATTGTTAGAACATACAATTGCGACATTTGAGTTATTTGAGTTTATCGTATACTTTTAAAAAATACATTTCGACACAAAATTTTTATTGCAAATAATTACACTATAATACTATGCGTTTCCACAGTAGAAAATCGGTTATGTTGCGAGTACCATAATTTTGATGAAAAAATTTTATTAATCTATTGAACCAATATTTTTTAATATACCAAATATTATTTATATACGTAAATTTATTTATAAACACCAATGTACAAACTAATAGGGACAATATAATCTATAAGCATGAATTCTATGCCAGAAAAATCAATAATTCTCTAGATATGAGATGTTATATGCAGCATTGTTGTTTTATTTAGGATTTTCGAGCATCCGTTCAGCCACATCATCATAAGGAACTGAGTCACTGCCCGCGTTAGGATAGAGTTTGAAGAATTTGTCGACATCTTCGTCTGTCAAAGTTTCTCCCATTGTTGTCAGCACGTGACGAAGTTCGGCCATGGAGATGCTCCCGTCCTGGTTGCGATCAAAGAAGCTTAGGGCGTCGGTCAGCTCTTCCAGCTCTTCTGGAGACCCTTCCTTCGACTCGTTCTTTACCATCACCATGGTAAATTCATCCATGTCGACCGTTCCGTTACCATCCGCGTCCACTTCATCTATCATTTCCTGAAAAACCAAATGGTAATTTGTATTTGGTAGTTGCTAGAATGCTAGGTAAATCTATTTGTAATAATTCCTTTCAAAGCAACAACAATTTAAATATATTAATAACTTGAAATACATACTATGTCATTCGATTTTGAAACTGTGTAAAATTATATATTTAGAAAATCTGAAATCGCTTTCAAGCATGAATGGCTGTGGATGAGTATTTTCGTCGATCAATATTTTGATTTTTAATGGAAATGAGAATTATTCGAATTTAATTAAATTAAATAATCACGGAATATAATTAATGTATTATTAATAAAATAATAATTAATCTATAACAAGTAATTAAATATTTAAATAAAAAAAGTTTCTCACGGGGTAAATTTAAAAAAAAAATGAAATCTTAAAAATATATACGAAGGTATTATAACATTATTTTTGTAGAACATAAATTTTATCTTATGTTTTTTTGTCAATGTAAAGATAAAAATCAGTTGGGTTAATGTATCCTCAGTATCGCACAATGAAGACTAACGTGCACGGGGAATCAGCAGGTAGCCTAACTCATTTTATATATAATATTTTTATGAATGTTACAAAGACACTCATGCTCAAATTACTATTACAAATAATATTAAATACGTCTTGAAATATAATCAATAAAGCCTATTATATATTGACCATACTTGTTTAGTTATTATTAATAATACTGTTCAAATAATAAGAAACAAAATGAGATCAAAGGTTCTTTTCAGGTTATAAAATTAGTGTTCACTAACACATATTGTACATCAGCTTATTCCTCTGGTAACGGGTTAATATTTGGAAATTAATTTGAAGTAACAAAAATTGACAAACTCAATAAAATGTAAGACAAAAACGCGTCAGAATTGAAAGGTCACTTTTTATTGTTTATATACACTAATTCAATATTACAATTTATTCGTAACACCTTTGTGATGCGGTCAATTTCATAAAGCAAATTATTATTTATTTACAACGCATTATTGAGTGTTCGTGGCCAATTTATCCACCTTGATCAAACATGTTAAAAACCATTCTAGCAGTTTATATTTTGATTGTAGGATATTGTGCATTTATATTTCTATGATTTATCTAAACAATCACAAATTCGTTAATATCAATTAATACGAACTTAATTTCATTCAATCGGTATATTAAATTATTAGAAAAATTATGAATGTAATAAAAATACGTTATTCTTGTGTAGAGAGGTTTTACAAAAAATTATTGAAAGAAATATGACTCGAAAATGAATATCCAAAAAATTATTAATTCTATTTTAATTGCAATTTTTTTACAGTCAAACATTTTTGTTTTAATATTTCGTGCAAATAAATTTAAAATAAAACTTTATCAATAGCAAATAATAATAAATAAAGTTTTGAAAGATTTATATAGGCCTAAATAATAAATATAAATAAGATATATATATAAATAAACAACATTTTATTTAAACAATGAATTAATAAAAAGAAAATAATTTTGTTTGATGGTAATTAATTCAAATGCTGTTATTATATATGATTTTATATATGTTGATGCTTTATATTATGCACATGATGTTTAGTAGATATACTGTATTTTAGTAATTTGCTACCAGTTTCTGTTCCAGTTTCCGGACACTATCAATTCTATAAATAAAGTTATAAATCCTTATGGCCTTCATATAAATATGTCCTTTGAATGAATTTTACTAATTTTAGAAAAAATATTTGAAAAATATTACTGTAATATTAATGTTAACTAAAATTATTACTGTTAAAGTGTATTTTGTAAGAGATATATTTTACACATTTGCAGCATATTTAAAATTTAATACATTAATTAATATTGGTTAAAATTATATTAAAATTGAAGAAAGTTATAATTAATAAATTTTATAATTTATATATATAAAACTCATAATAAAATATTTAGAATTCTACTTATTTTAATAACTAAGAGAGCATTAATTAAAACTTTTTATTAATTTCCTAATGAAATTGCAAATCTCCATATAAAAAGTACTTTATGATTTCAAAATAAATAAATATTTTAAATTAAAAAAGGAATATTTGAAATAAACAATAAACAGAAGAATGTATTGAAAAGATTACTAGAGATCTATTTCATATTGTTACTACTGACAAGTAGTGAAAATGTTAATCAAAGAATATTTTTGGGAAAATTATAAATAAATAATTTATGTAAAGATAAAATAAATTTCATATCAATAAATAAAGGAAATTGTTTTACATATTTAAAAATATATATTTTAATGAAAAGAAAGATTTGTTTTTATGATTTTGCATATATTTCTTTGTATATTTTTGTATTTAAGATAAATACTCGTCTTCTGTTGTTTTCGTAAAGTCAATAAATTCACATTCTTTTTATTTATTTAATTTTCTTGTGGTATTTTATTTCAAAAAATTTATATATTATATTTATTGTTTATTGCTTCTTTAATGTTTTTTCTTATTCTCATTTATATATTCGTTTATATATATATATATTTAATTGGTAAATATTTTCGTATTTATTAGGTGTTATTTTTTACTGTAAATAATATTTATATTATACGCAAGTTTATATTTTCGTATTTTGATTTCTAATATATTATTGTGACCAATACTTAGATTATACTGTTAAATATATATTGTTTTTCTCTATTCAGATTATATAAACTTTTCGGGTTTTCATCAATAAAAAGTTAACATTTATTTCATAGGTACTTTTACTTTTTGCGTATTTTCATTTTTGAGTTCTTTTTTCTAATCCTCAATAGTTATCGAAATTATATTTCGTTTATTATACTTGCGTTATATGCTTCAACTAGTATATTATATACTACTAAAATTAAGTACATAGTTTTCAGTTCTCAAAGATAATATTTTCATAAATATAATTTAATGCTATACAAATTTATAAATTATTGTATGTACTATGAAATGTCTCGCATGATATATGTATGAGAGATGAACATATTATACAATTTTAGAAATATAAAATTCAATAAGCAATATACAACTATAAATACTTTTGAAAATTAATATATATATATATTGTATATATAACTATTTACCACAATATGTTGGAAGTTCATCATTCAATGAAAAAAAAAATTTTAATTAGGATTTTATATGACAAATTATTGAAATGATTTTCTCAATGTATTCTAATATCTATTGATATATTATTACATAAACAAAAATGTGATACATTTAGCAGTTAAATAAACTTAAAACCTGTGTATTTAAACTATAACTAAAAATACATTTTCTTTTCTATTGTATTTTTACATTCATAGTTAGTTCTTTCATAAATGAAAGCAATTAACTATATATATACAAATAAGAGTCAATTAAAATATCAAATCAATTTGTGATAGATAACCAGTTATGTCCGTTAATATTGAAAAAAATATGGTTATTCATGTTATTTCAAAATGCATAGTGATTTTGTTCATAAATTAAATCTCTTTACATTTTCCCTTTTTTATATACTAAAAATTAGGTTTTGACCTAAATCCGAAGGAATTAAAAACTAGTTTTCAAATTCGGCATTATAACAAGTAGCTAAGATAGACAAACAATGTCAATTTGAAGATTTGATTGTATAATAATTAAATGTTAAATTAATTAATTAATATTAATTTAAATGTATACATATTTTGATCATTTTTTTTGACATTCAAAAATCCCTTTCATTTGTTTTAATGAATTACATTAATTGCTTTCAAATTTATCTAGTATATTTTAGCTTTTGCCATGATGACTTTAAAAATAGTTTACATGTTCTTCCGATTTGTCCTCCGGTTTTTCTTCCGGATTTAAGTTTCAAACAAAAATAATATTATAAGTATTATATTAATTAATATTTATAAAACTTTAACTGTAGTTAACTTTTATTTACTGAGACTTTATAGTTGTTCAATAAAATACAATATTTTGTAAAAAAAAATAACTATAATTTTTGTGTTGTAAGGAATTATCCTGCACAAAATATGTTAGCACATATTAGGCTATATCTTCTCAGTATGGTTTACACTATATATTTTATATAATATACATATTGAAACAGAAAAAGAAAAATATGAACATTGCAATTAGATCTTTTAATATTAATTGTTTACCTTCAATTTTTTTTCAGTGAAGACACGTCCGAGGTCTCTCATAACTGTACCGAGTTGTTCAGTTGTGATTGCACCCTCGCCGCTGTCATCAAATAAATAAAACGAGTCCGACCATTTCGCCTTTTCCTCTTCGGAAATTTCAATTTCTTCCTCCATTACTCAAAATCCGTCTATTCAGTGATCTTGAAATCCCAGTACAAACGACAGACAACAAACTCTACAGTGGAACAAATAGTATGCTATATCACCTTGTTTACAGTCTCACTCTGTTGCTTTTGCTATCGGGTTCAATGACAACGGGTATTTAGTGAACAGACAGGTGTGTATTAATTGTTTATTTTGAGTTGACACAATATAAGCTGATCTAAGAGCTTACCTATACATACGATTGGAACCTATATTGAAAGAGTATAAGAGAATAGATGAAGCATAAAATCATATAGGAATGAACTATTCATACTTCAGTAAACAATGGAACTATTGAGAACATGAATTAGCCTTATCACTCGGCTTCTGCATACAAAAACATTTCAAAGACAAATTCTGCATTATATGTATATGCATTGATAAAAAAAAATTCACTATTTTGCTAATAAAGTCAAGCATTTGTGTTTTGTTCATTATGTTCATCATTTCATCTTTATAGGCTGGCATTATGCTTCAATGTTCATGGTTGAGTATTATATGTTGCTAATTAATTATTGAAAAGCAACCCTTTGTATTTTAAAGGAAAAAGTGAATAGTGCCTTTAGCTCTCCCGTTTATACATTTTGTTTAAAATATATATACAACTATAGAATATTTTTGAACGGCAATATATAAAAGGAATTCAATTTGCTTATAAATAACTAATTTGATAGAAGCTTATAATAGTGTATACATCGTATTGCTAATATAGTTTATATTTTTACTAAATTTTTAATTGGTAATTTAATTGCTTTCAAATAATTCATTTATCATGTTTTAAATTTTGCTTAATATTAATCTACAAATGAAAAAAAATTACCTGTCAGATCACAAACACCTCTCCCTCAATTCATATTAATGATACATAAAAACTATAGATCAATCATTAATTAGATACCTCTAATTTCAAGAAATTTAATATTTAAAAAACTTCATATAGAATAATATACTTAACTAATACAATTGAAGATTTTAAAAGTATGTACAATAAGTTACTAAATCATTCTGGGCAATTTTCCATGCCGATGGATAATCTCATTTAAACCAAAACATAGGAATTGACAAAATTTTTTTTTTTAAATTTCGAATATTATAGGATAGAATAGATGGAATTATTTTACAAAATATTTTATTAATTCTATAAATATAACAATAATTAATTGTCGTTGCATTAATTAGAATATATTACATTTTTTAATTTTTTAATAAATGAATAAATTAAAATCGTTATTAAATGACAATGTTACAGATATTCAATCAATAACTCATTTTTAAACGTGAGAATTAATATAGATAAACAACATTGTTTTTTATTGATTTCGAAATTATTCATGAGACAATTCAAAGTATAACTTTATTCATTTTAATTAATTGTAAAAGGTTTATTAATTATCTCAAACATTACTTAAAAAATAATCCATTAAGTCATAATTCAAAATGACTACATCAATAATTTAAATACTAAATAATCGAAAAAGGGATTTATCACTCATTGCTAACGATATGTAAATATTTTAAATGTTTTTTAAGATATGTAAAAATATTATAAGGTGTTGTGTAGACATATCCTTTTGATTATGAAAGGGTGACTTTAAAGAATATTATTCTAAATTGTTTTAATACATTATAATCTCATCATGTAATATGTTCCCACTTAGTACGTTAAAAAATCAATTTGTATACTTTGTATAGAACTTTATAAAATAAGACATAATATCCTAATAATTATTGAATGTGATTCGAAATGACAAACTCATATAATATTATCCTATTTTCGTTCAGTTTATAAGTTTTGTTTTATATCAATTTCTATAAGTTTATATTTAGTTTAGAATGTTCATAAACTCGTATTAAGGAACATGTTTAAAGTTATTCTATACTTATATGTAGTTCATTCAAAATGACCCTAAATATATATAATTAAATCGAAAACTAGTTTGAAACGATATTTACCGTTATTAGCACATCTAATAAGGTTACCAGGATGTAGGTATAATATTATTCTAAACATTTGTAGTAATATATTTCAAACATAGTTAGAAATATCTTATCATTATTTAATAACTTACCAAATTATATGATACCATTATAATAATAAAAAAACTAAACATAACATTTATTGAGTTAGTAACATTAGAAGGCAATATATAGTAATAGCAATGTCGTATGACACTGTAATATAACCTATTCTGATTGATTTAAAATAACAGAAGTGTTTTTCCTCCACACATCAAATTGATAACGTTAACCTCATAAAATCATAAAATTAAAAAAATGAACCCCCATTAAATTCTAAGTTGAAACCCCATAAATTCCTGTGTTTTGACTCCATAGAATATTAAAATCCTATGTTGAAACACTATAAAATGCTGAAATCCTAAAATTTAACCCCATAACATTTTAATATGTATCCCCAAGAAATCTTATATTTCTTATGTTTAATTCATAAAATGTTGTACATGAATCATATAAAACCCTAAAGTTTAACCCTACATAATCATAAATTAAAAATTGAAAACCATAAAATCCTATAGTTTAATTAATAAAATTAAAAACTTGAATCTTTTATAATAATAAAGTTAAACCCATAACATTTTAATACAATAATATGAAAACCCATGAAATCTTTAAATTCTTTAATTAACCCCATAAACTATTAATGTTTATCCCCAATAAATCCTACATTATAATGTTTAATTTATAAAGTTCTAAACTTTAATCCTATAAAATCCTAAATTTGAATTCCAGAAAATTAAAGAACCTTCAAATTTAACCCCATAAAATCCTATAATATTAAAATTTAACCCCAAAATTTTTATAAAATCCTAAATTTTAACTATCATAAAATCCTATGGAAGTGCAGAAGTTTTCGATTTTTAATGTCAAATTTCACCAATTCATGTTTAACTACGGATGAATTGATGAATTCTAGGATTTTTAGATTTAAAAGGTAAGTTCTAGGATTTCACGATTTTATAGATTATACTTTAGAATTTTATGCTATGAACTATTATACTTTAGAATTTTATGCTATGAACTATTATACTTTAGGATTTTTATTTGTTAAACTTTAGGATTTTTCTTTGTTAAACTTTAGGATTTTTCTTTGTTAAACTTTAGGATTTTTCTTTGTTAAACTTTAGGATTTTATTGGTTAAATTTTAGGATTGTAGAATTTAGTGGGTTTATTTTTTGGTATTTTACTGATTAATCAATCGCATATTTGTTGTATTTTTTCGGTTAAACTATGATTTTATAAGGTTAAAATATTATAGTTTAGGATTTTATAAGGTTAAAATATGATAGTTTAGGATTTTATAAGGTTAAAATATGATAGTTTAGGATTTTATATCAGTTAAACCATGCGCATTTGTAGGTTAAACTTTTTTCAATTCCAAATGATTGCAGTTGCACACTCTATAATTGACTTAGTCGGAATTGTGGTTGAATTCAACGTTATTGGTATTACATGGCTAAAGTGCAATACGTTAGAAAATCATTGATAATCGATTATGGCACTACAAATATTATACTGCTGATATATTTTAAATAGTTACAGTCAAACTCTTTATATTTAGGCATATTCCAAATTTGCATTGAAATTATTCTAATCCATCACTATATATTTGCAGTGTACAAAGTAGAATTTTTTTTTTTAATTATTGATTACTTTCAAAAACATACCCCTAATAAATTTCTAAATTGCCAAAATCGAAAGCAGCGACCAATAATTTGTCGAAAAGATCTTGAACTTGCTTAAATGGCCCAACATAAAAACAAATACTGCATTCTGATTAGTAGAAATTAAAAAAAGTATTTGTCATCTTAATTGAAACTTGTCTCCCAAGAAAAGGTGTGGGTGGATTGATGGTTAGTCGGGTGTTAGGGCTGGAGTTCTGGCGGCGGAGAATAATCCGTTATTTCAAGATAATAAGAAGAGAACACGTGACTGTGCCAGTCGTCTGTATTACATACTACTTGGTCTGTACTACATACTACTCGGTCTGTACTACATACTACTCGGTCTGTACTACATACTGCTCAGTTTGTACTACATACTACTCGGTCTGTACTACATACTACTCGGTCTGTACTACATACTACTTAATAATAAAATTTAAATCCTACTACATTGTATTTGTATGCTTCACATTATAATATAAAGTTTAAATCATGTTTATTAAATATTTTAAAATTAAATTAAATTAAAAAAAAATTATTCATCATTATTTAAATGTCAATTTTAAAGTTTTACACATTAATTGTTATAAGTTTTTATTTATTATGAAATGTTTTTTAAAAACTTAGTTTTTTATATATTTATGAGAGACAACTATTTTATTTAATTATTACAAGCCACTACTCTCTCTGTAAGCTATAGTTATGTCTAATTAATATTTACGTTTAAATTATTATTCATTGTCAGCGTCAACTTTCAATTTGACCGTTTTGAATTTATAAATATAATTATAGTATTAAATGCTATTAATAAATAAATGTCAAATTAAATTTATGTAATAAATTACGCAAAAATATAATTTTAGTATAGATAGTCCTTCCCAATTTTGAAACTTTAAAACATTTCCACCTTCAAACATATATGTATAAAAAGTAAAATAAATGATTAATGAGGAAAAACAATATATTTATTAATGTATTAGCAATACTAATAAAAACGATTTTATTTTTGAAAGAATCTAAAAATTATTTACATTTTTGAATAATTTAGTAAGTTAAATGTAACTCCAAAAAATATTTTCTGTAATGCGCCAAGCCAACATTATTTTAATATAATAAAAACGTTACTATTTTTCAATTTAGTAACGTTAAATACTAGGCCTAATGAATTTGAACATTAAAACTGTAACAAAATAAATTAAACCTTCGCAATCCTTGGAGGGGGAGTTGTACATTGCGTTGTACAATTCACCCCTCCCAAGGAAGCTTTTGGAGATATCTCCTGTATAGCATATTTTCCATTTACTCAATAACAGTAATAAATCTTGACATACAAATCGCATTTACTAACAAGTTCTACACATAATACCTCGTCTGTTATAACTATGTATTATCTTTTTTATATGAAAACAATTATATATTATAATATATTGCAAGTAGAATTTGCGAAGTTTCCTCCCGATTATATAAGTATTATGTGAAATTGCGCAACTGCGGTAAAGGGCTGATATTACAAGTTAGCCACATGTAGGTCTGTCTTCAAAATTAATATTTTCTTTTTATTATAATATAGTTTTCAGGTCACCGGCACATGTTTAAAATATATTGACCAATGATTTCCCGCTAATGACATATTGTATATATAAAAATATAATACAATAAACAATGTTACGCGAAGAATTTTAATTTAAAAAACAAAATTTTATAAAAGGAAAAGTTCTACAAATTTCCGCATTAAATTTTTTTGGATAGCATTGTATAATAGTTTATGTCACTTAAAATAAGAATTCTGTCTAATGTTTTCATACTTACCTATGTGTATAAAATAAAAATATATATATATATTTTTTTTTTAGCAATTAGGCATATATGAAAAAACGCAATGAGAAACTTATTTTCTACATTTTGTATACAAAAGTTAATCAAAACAAAAGTTTTCATAGCTATATAAATATATATGTTTATTTTCTATTACGTCAGTATAATATGTTTTATATCAATTAATATATAACATACGAGTATTTATCTACTTAACATGTGTATATACAGTATATCATATAAATATAATTTATAGAATAAGATTACGAAAAGCTCTGTTTAAAGAAATAAACACGCACACATCGTTAGAACTACAACATGATACAACTATTTAAAACTCACTATATAAAGCTTTCTAATGTATAACCTTGACTATTTGTGGTTCTATACAAAGTAACTTTTAATTGATTTGTGACTTCCTATTATTAAATGCATTCGTTTTATTAATATGCAGCAAGCATTGTATAATATACTCTTTACAATGATAAATGATATTACGTCATGAAATCGTTAATGTAAATAGTATATTCATATATTTTAAACAGGTGGGCACCAGTTGAATGGCCTCTTAATTGAAGGGTTATTAGAATATGGTTATAGTTTGTATTATAATTAGGAGGTACTGAAATAATATATTTTTGTATAAGTAACAAGTTTTGTTAGAATAATTGTTTCAATACATTAGAAGTATGGTGTTAACTTTAAAATTTAAAATTAATAATTATTGACTTATAACTCCAATTAATTGTTTAAATAATTAAATTATCAAACCATTATTGATTAAGCTAATACTTTTCACAATAATTATGTATTTGTAAGACTACAGAATTTGAACTGTATATAGATGAATTATTAATCTTAATATAGGTGTTACTGGCTGATAAAAAATAGAAAACATTGCAAAAATAATAAATACCAATATTGACTTATTAGAAGAACATGAACGAAATTGTTAAATTATTTTTTTTAGTTCAATAATAAGTAGTTATTCATTATATAGCTCAGAATTATCATTTAATAGAATAAATAAATAATAATAAACGCATTTTGTAAAAGCATATAAACTGCGAAAATTAAAAAAAAAACAATGAGAAAAACATATTTTACTATTTATAAATAGATTTTTATTAATTGCTTTAGAGAGATATTGTGCGTACAACAAGGCCCGTAGCTAACATTCTTTATCGGGGGGCACACAAATCAGGAGAACGCCAAGTTAATTTAATGTAGACTCTATTTTCTCCATTTCTTGTCAGGCTTTAGACTATCTATACGGACGTGCCCTGATAAATAAATAAATATTTAAGTTTTGCTTATAGTTAGCCAAGGTTAATTAATAAATTACAACATATAATAGTTTAATCACTTTTCGTAATTCTACCATTGAAATAGCAAATGAACAAGAAATATATATTGAAAGTTTTTCATATAATATGTATACTACAATTTATTTATATAAATATATTACATATATTTTTAACCTAATAATGATTTATTTATATTTCATATTTTGGCGACACTTAATAGCACTACACAAATAGTGTGGCGTCTCTGCACATTTAAGCATATTAAAGCGTTTCACATGCCCAAGGCAACGAAAACATGTTGCGTAATTTTGGACCCGTCGAACAATTAAAATTTAATCCTTAGACAACAAACTAGGATGAAATGAATTGATATCTTTTCGTTTTAGCGATTTTCAATTGGCCCTGTAAAATGTGTAATATACATACATAATGTGTAATGACCATAACATAAATATATAATATTGTGAAAGAGTTATTTAACTCATTATTTGTTCAACTGGTTTGTTTGTATTTTTACGTTGTGGAGTTAGTTACACTAGTTATGTCAGAATTGGTAAGTGTATAAAATTATATATATCAACCATGATTTAACCGTATTTAAATTGTTTATCTATGTCCTAAAATTCAACAAATAACGTTTTATAATCTGAATAGTTGTATTATTATGTAGTATTTTTGCCAATAATTAGTTTTAATTTTAAAAATTTATAATAAAATTATGACGATTTTAAAGTGCTATATAATTTTTAATACTATTATATTATTATTGTGTAATAAAATTGTTTGAGTATGAAAATATTCATAAATTATGTATAATGTATAAGTAATAATTATTTTTCAGATCATGGTTTTATGTAAAGCTTTCAATTGGGAGAATAAAATATAAGTTCACATCATATTCATTAAATTAATAGTAAAATTTCGACATGAAAATAATTTACAGATAAATATTTAAAAAAAGTTTAATTCATTATTTTGCTTTCTGTATTTATTCGCAAGCCTTTTTTATTATTAATATACATATTTTTAAAGGAAATTAATTAATAAATATATAGTTTGTAATCATTTACCACATAAAATTTTAAAATGATTAATTCATTTATAGATGTGATATATTTCACAAGCGTAATCATATTGGTAGTTAATTAAATTATTTTGTAACAAAATTAAATTGAAAATAAAGTATCGCTAATGAAATAAATTATATGTATATTAACACTAATTTGAACATATAAAAGTTTACCAGATTACTTATTAGAAACACTAGTTCTATTTCCAATATTCATTTTTATAAAATGCATCACATTTGAGTATTATGGTGGATGTTAAGAAATTAATATTTACAAACTATTTTAATTGATGTAAAATATTTTTTAGATTACATGTCCGAATTCTGTGAAGGAAGAAGAGGATGAAGTCCGCTCTCAAAAACGTATTCGAACCGCCTTCACACCTCAACAACGGACCTTTTTGGAAGCTGCCTTCCATCATAACACTTTACCAAGCACAGCGCATATAGAAACATTAGCGGAAAGACTCAAATTCAAGCCCAAAGTTATTAGAGTGAGTTTTCTGTTTATTAAGCGAATTACAATTTTCCAATTTAGGGGGAAAAATTAAATAAAGTTACTGGTTCATCTAATTGTAAGCAAATAAATATATAATATAAAGTACCTTTTGGAAGTGTAATTATATACTTCTTGCAGCAGATAATTATTTTAGTTTATGCATTCACAGATATGTATTTAATAAAATCATTCATTTTAAGATTTACACGGAATTTATTATTATTGTTATACTTATTTTACTTTTTTAGTATTATATAGTTATTATAATAATTACTCGGAAATAAAAAAATTATATTAAAAACTTGTGGCTGGTTGCACTTAAGTATAATAAAAGAATAAATAATTAAGTAATAGTGAGAATAAGTAAAACTTTTTTATTAGATACATTAAACAACCATTCTCAGGCTATAACCGGCTTAATATTATAATATAGCCTATACAATATATTATATATATAGTGCACTCCACAATGTTTCAATGGATATTTTATAGATTAGAAACCGATTATTACTAGCAAGTTCAACCTTCCGTGAACCTTCCAATTTTTTATTTGAAACTAAATATGAAAATTTTATATATTCCGTATTATATAGGTGTCGGTCAATTGACATTTTGTTATACGAGGTAATTTACTATAAATATGATGCTGTATAGTATTCATACTATCAATTTATTCTGTTTTCAGTGAAATAAAAATTGAAACTAAATTAAGGGAAGAGGGTTTATTGTAACGTCGGTGACTTTTTGGAATAATTATTGAGCTAATATAATTTTTGTTAAAAATTGGCCTGTAGACATTTAATTAATGGATGTTGAATAGTATTATGATACTATGCATAATAAGATGTATTAATTAGTATAATAAGTGATTTAATTTTTTTATAACATACATTTCTATATAATATGCAATTTATTTAGTTAAAAAATTGTTTTACTTTTTAATTAAATCTCATAATTTTTACGTTTACTAGTGTACTACGATCATCTAATACAAATCCAATTGTTTATACGTAATTATTTTAGCTAATCAATAACTAAAGTATATAGGATCACTTATAAACTATATTTATAAAACGAAGGTATATTTTACAAAAAAAATTAAGAAAAAAAGCTTTCGAAAATTCAAAATTTACTGAAATATACTTGAACTTCTTTATCAAAGAATGTGGACATTTTTAAATATATGCATCCTTATAAATTTTCAAAATATAATTTTATGAATTGTATCAAATATATATAATCTAGCAATTTTTTTGTTTTATTTATACTAACAGTTTTCACTTTAATTACAGACTTGGTTTCAAAACAGAAGAACATATGCACGAAAACGAACATATCGTGACTTAGGTCGTAGACAGTCTCCTGATTCCTCCGGTAATTTTTTAATATATATATTAAAAATGTGTTCTGATTATCTAGTTATTAATAAAAATAATTAATTAACAATATATATTTTTATTAAACAACAGTCACACATAATTTTTAACAAATTTACAATACACTTTTAAACTATAAGCAACTTTTTGTGGTTCTATGGTTCAGTTTATTAAAGTTACATATTTTTGTCAATGAAATACTTTAGTCATGTTAAATTGAAAATAAACTTTTTTTAATTTATAAATATTTATTTTAGCGGCTGATCTAAAGTACATTAATTATAATATTAGTATAAAATCTTGATTGTGCGAGTACTTCTTTAAACGACTATTATAAAGTACAGTTTAAAGTAAATTTTATACTTGTTCCCATATATTAGTTTTGGAATGTGGAAATTTGATCAAACTTAACATTTTTAATAGGCTTTGTCCAGATTTTGAATATGTTTGTGAGATTTTAAAAAAATGCTTATTTATTACTTTGTCATAATTGAAAATGTAGTAGGTAATTGTATACCAACATGCACAGTTTAATTATATATATATAGAACCAAATATATAATTTTATATTATTTTTTTAATTATTTTTGAATTTATATATTTACCAACCGTAATTTAACTAGTTTGTATATAGTATATATATTTATATAACAAAATTATTTATAAAAAACCTTTTAAAATTTGGGGAAAAAATTTAGTGTGTTTTTCCCTGTATATTTATATATATATAATAATGTATATATAAAAAGTGTAAATATATATATATAAAAAGTATAAATATATATATGTATGATGTATATATGTATATGTATATCACTTGGAGAAAACGCTCTATGATGTAATTTATATAATTTTAAAAACATATTATAGGTATATATAATTTATTTACAATATATAAAATTAATCTTAAGCATTTAAATATTGTTTCTATTGATTTAATTGATATTTATGTAAATTGTTGTTTTATTATCAAATTAATGAATTCGTTAATATAAAATAGTCATTATCAATAATATTATAATGTATTAAAACTTGATTTAATAAAAGTTTCATTTTAATATATCATTATAGCATTTGTTTTCAACAATTTCTGTCTTCCAGACTATGTTTACAGCAAACCATCCATCGTTCCTCCAAATACGTTTCAAGATTACTATAGTACGGACTCATCATCCTGTGTACCATCAATGGTACCAAGGGCGGGACTATCCACACGTCATGAAAACACCGCTCCTATCCCAATGGACAATCACTTTGGATCTTCTTCTCGGCAAGTGTTTACTCCAACAGCATGGAACAGTCCACCATTCTACTATTCCCAGTTCAATCCTTACTTTATTGGTCACTCTCCCAGCCCGCATCAAGAGCTCCCTTCTTCAAATTGTTACGGTATGTCCTATCCAAGACCTACATCTTTATCGCCACCAACCTACTCCACATGTTGGAAGCCGGAACCTTCGATTTCAACTTCAACGGGCGCTTTATCATCCAGTTCCGATTTTCAATATCCACCGAATCAAGATCCGTTTAGTGATCGAAATCTTTGGTACGGTGGAGCTCCAAGATACCCCGAATCAACTTATTTGAATGCCCAATCGTCAATTCACTGAATGATTTCGAAAGTTATTTCATTGCTGAATATTAGTTTATTCAACCTGTATATATTTCTCTACTAGTAGTTTGACTTAATGATAATATCTTTTTGTTTTTAATTTGTTAATTTCATTTATCTGCTATATACATTTTGTGCTGTGTCACCGAATTAAACATATACAATACATACATGGAAGAAAAACACAGCTTTTCAGTTATTTTGTATCAACTTAAATTTGATATCCATTGTTCTACTTTTTTTCTATTAATATGTTTTGTGTTTTCTATATATATCTGATATATATTGATATATAGTTATGGACATTCTAATTTGTAAATATACTTACAGTTTTAATTCCCCCTTTGATAATTAAATTCTTATATTTAAGCAACATACTGCTGTTTTAATTTATTTTATAGAGAAATATTACCAGACTAAGCAATTAAGGCTGTAAAAAATAAACTTGATCTGAAAGTGCATATACAAATAATATGCCTGCTGATAATCGTGCACAATTTTTGTTACATGGTATTATAGTTGTTGTATATATTTAGTTAGACCTGTAGATCTTCTAGATAAATAAAAGTTATACAGTTGCAAGACTAGGCCTATTACAGAATATTTTGCATGATAATAAAATGTATTTTTATTGATAATATTTAATACATAAATCAATTAATTAAAAAAAATTATTAACTTAATTAAGGTCGATATATCTAGCAAACGTTGTTGTTATTTATAATATTTGTTATTAAAAAATGATATATACATATTTCTGAATACTTGCAATCTTGAATTCAACCAAAAAATTGAATATACTTTATTGTACTACATTTTATTATAATCTTCTTATTAAGTTTTGCATAAAAATTAGTAAATTACATTAATTCATTTGATGAAAAATTGTGGATTAAATATTCGTTTTTAATCCTGAAAAAATAGTGTCGCCATGTAATTCATTTTAGTCTGAATGTATGAAATAAGGCTTGCTATATGAAAATAAATGTGGCCATTAAATATTATAACATTTTAGACCATTATGATTGAAATAGAAATAAATAATACAAAGGTATTTATTTACTAAATATATCACTACATGTCAAATCTTACTTTTATATTAGCATAATGTATATAAATTATTTAATATATGTATTATTCAAATTTATAATTATTTGTTGTAAAATATTAACTAAACTATAATTAAAATAAGCAACCTGCAGTGCAAGTGAATCGCTCTGATAAGTAGAAAGTGTAAAATTATCTTCCCAAACAGTAGCCAATATTTTAATTAAATAATTTACAACAATCCAAAATTTCAAAAAAGAGAATTATAATATTATATCAAATAATTACAGATAATACATCCATTTTCATGAATGCACATTCTATACTACTTGTGCGACTTTAAGTAATAACGAATTATTAAGTGTGTTCAAAATTGCGGCGACATATTCTCAAACATTGACGTATACAATTATTTAAAAATGTTGTAATTTTTTATGTACATAAATATTTTTAAATGTAAATAAAAATATGGTTACATACAAACACATATTATATTTAACCATTTATAATGATTAAAATTCAATCTTAAAGTATGTAGATTATAGAACGCAATTTCCGAGTTATATTTGATATTCATTCCGAGGGTATAGTTTGAGTTACTAACTGCTACCACTACCATCAGACGAATCTATTAGTCCTACAGTGAAGAATAGAATGATTAAACATCTTTCTTAGTGGCATAATATACAAATTAAACAGTGCATTGTTACATTATCTAAACAAATGAATGCACGCGACGTAAGCATATCTTAGTTTATGGCGGAGATAGTTGTCAAGGTGGTTGATGAAAAGAGAGAGAGAGATATTGAAAGAAGTAATTAATTCACTAAAATTGTAGTGGTAATGGTAGGCAGTGTACTAAACATTCAAAGTCTTCTAAACACAACCACATACTTCCAAATATGACGGCAAGGTCAACTACCGCTGCTCTACATGAAGAAAAAAGTATCCAAGTTATTCATGATCAAATCACTAAACAAGCCATCCAAACCGATCGAGATGTTGTTGAGCTGTATTTTGGTAAACTGAAACTGACCAAAATCGTTACTCTAGGTCGTTTTGCCAACTTACGAGTCATCTGGCTAAACGGGAATGGTTTGCGTTCTCTAGACTGTCTTCGAGACAATGAACGTCTGGCCGAACTCTATCTTCATGACAATTGTATTGCAAAGTTTAATGCCGGAATCAAACACCTCACAGGTTTACGTGTTCTTACATTACACAGAAATCAACTAGTAAAGCTAGAGGTAAGATATTTATTAACAATAATAATTATTCATATTTTTTCCGCATGATATGCAATATTTGTTCATTTATATAATTTTATTTTAAAAGTTTACAAAATTAATTTGTTTCCAAATTTTCTTATAAATATATTTGTGGATAGTTATTGCTTAGTTAAATCACTTATATGTTTGTCTGAAAAATTCATAAAAAGGTTATAAAATTTTTCACTGCTAACATTTTTAATTATTCACAATTCAAAGATTTACCTTTTTATACATATTATATATTTAACCTATCGATATGATTGGACTGAAAATATACAGACTGAAACTGAAGATGTTTAAATATAACCATCAAATTTTATAAAATTATTTTATTATTATTTTGTTGTTGATAATTTGGCAAGAAAACTACCTGAAATTATACTAATGAAAGGTATAACTGTAATAAAACAGTTGAAATCGCACAACGTAGACGTATTCTACCATAACTGGTTAAAAAATGTATTGGAATTTAGTTTTAATGTATTATCAGGTTTTACTTTACATATTGAAGACAAACTTTGTTAAATTAGAGTTTTTATGTACTTCGATATTCTAAAAATATCATTGAATGAATATAGTCAATGAATATTTGAAACAAAATTTTGTTATTAAACTTATCATGCAAATAATAAAAAATTCCCGTTTCTATATAAAATTTGTACTTTCTACAAATATTTAATAAAGTATTATTAAACGATATATACAAAGGATCCTTAACAGAAATTCTAACTATACTTTGATAAATAAGAATAAACACGGTCTTCAATATATTTACAAATTATGATTTTATTTGACTAGTTTTGTTATATTTTTCGCACGCAGACTGATTATTTTAACAGAAGACATTTTCCCACACGTTATTAATATGAAAGTTAATATATTTTCAATTTCAAAAAATTGGTGACGACAGCATTGGTATAAAAACACTTTGATTATATTATAATTTATTTGTGACACCTAAGACATATTAATGATAAACATTTGAAAATTTGTTTTATTGAAAAATATGCACTTTTTATTGCACTATTAACATGAATTTTAATTAATTGTTATAAATGTTTTATATTTGCATTTTTATAAATAATTTATAACATTAAAAAAAAGAAATATCAATTGCTTATAGGATAATTTTATTTTAGTCTAAATTTGTATTTTTGAGTATCTTATGATGTCATATATTTTCCCCGTTGATATAAGTTCCTTAAAAATGACACGAAATTGTTTCTAAAAATGTATATTTAAGATAAATTAATTATAATACCCGAAATACCTATATTGCCATAAAAATATGGGACAATATTGGTAAATTAATATATTAGTAACAGAAGGTCAATTGATGACGTCACTGATAAATAACCACTAATCAAATGTTGTAAATTATTAAGAAAATGGTTATGTTTTTCTCCTAATCACTATTGACAATTCTATTGTTTATTATATTTTTGCTTATTACAAAAGTTTATTATAATTTTTTTAAATTTTGAACCAGTATAAATAACCGATTTTAATTCTCAGAGCATATTTCACTGGAGGGGTTGCGAAATTTTTTGGTATCGTAGTTACGTGGAATAGTTAGTTCTTTAGATTGCGGTCATTTAATATTGAAACACGCTTTTGTAGTTTCTTTGCGAAATATTTACTTTAGATGTATTTCTAAATAATTAAACAAAATATAATTTCCATTACTATCTACTGTCTATTAACTGTTTTACAGATTAATAAATGTTCACTATTTACTGATTTTATTAACAGTTATTTTTTACTATTAGTATTTTATAGGTTATTGTTAAACTTATACGTACAGATTACTAAATAAATGATGGCTCTTATTAATGAATATTTATTTTTAAAATTTTGTTTTAGTTAAAGATCTTTAAATTATAACATATGAATTGCCCACTGTCCTACTTAATTATATGAAAACGGGAATTATTAAAAACATCTTTGAGATTAGGTTCAATGTTCTTCGATTTTAGGTTGCATATCGCGTACTGTTTTGTTGAGCAGTTATGATCATCAAATTAATAGCCTATGTGAAGTTACATTATTTTCTTCATTATTGATGTATTTTTATTTTTTCTGTAGTTTTCCATAGTTATTTCCTAGTAAATAGTATGTTAAGCTTGGTTAAACTATAAAATATGGACAAAAAATTCAGTGGCTGAAATTTTTGAGAACTATCAAAAATTTAATTTTTTATTATGAATAAATATTCTAGCATTCCATTAGTGTTGATTTTTTTAGGTACCTATATTGTTACATCAATTAAGGCCTTTGTGCCGTTTTGATTAACTCATTTTATCATTTTAAAAACATTTATTTTTGTTTTTTCTAGTTTATAGTCAGCATTTTAATATGTTGTTTATTGTATGTACAGATTCATATTAAAAACAAAATTCATTAACAAATACAGGCATACGATATAAAATATATTGTTTAATAATAAAACGTTACTTTTCAATAAAACATAAATTTGAAAATGTCAAAATCTGTTTAATAAACACTCAAACACGGATCAAGGGCTCTGATTCTGGAGGAGAGAGTATAGTTTATGAAACTTATGACACCCACTAATGCGCCCACTTATGGCGCCCACTAATGACACTTACAATAAGACACGCTCGTCACTCATGTTTTTCATACCACACGAACCCGTTTAGGGACGCTAAATCTCAACTATGTAGAACAGCTGCTAGCCAGGAATGGGAGAGTCCAAGAGGGTGCTCGAACATGTTCCGAGAAAACACCCTCGGCATCCGCAAACCAGCGTCTTAACCACTCGGTCATTCCCATTCCCAAAAAAAGTGTTGTACAAATGTAATATTTATCAACTTTTCTTTATTATAACATTTAAATAGTTTGAATTAATATATATATATATTTATGGTATCACAAGATAAATAGAAATTAGGGAAAACTTTTTAAAATACTGCATTTATATATTAAACATTTAAACCATATAACAATTTTTCTCGACCAATTATTTAAATAATAATTTAAACAAATATCGTAACGTAACATTTTGTTATATTCCTACGTACACTATTTTAAATTAACCACAATTAATCTGTATAAATGTTGCCATACTTCGAGTCAATGGGAATATTTATTTGAATAAAAAAATAGAATATAATATTGGTTCAATACATTAAATATATAAAATAAATATCTAGCAAATCATTTTTTTAATCTCGTGTTACATTTACGTATTTTTTATTCATAATTATTATGTGATATTTTGGTGTTGGATCATACCGGTAATACCAGCTCCACTATTACCATTTAAATTACTTTTGTTAACGATATTTTTAATAAATACTACTTGCAATCCGGTCATCAGTAGGGAGACTAGGGTACCTAATAAGAACTGAATAGCTCTAAACCGTTATTGCTCTGTTTCTCTGCTCTATATTACAAATTTGTTATAAATATTTAATAATTACTTTTAAATCATATTTACGATGAATACGATTAAAAGTAATGATTGTAATGTATGCATTGACTTGTGACAAAATGTATGCTGAATGTATTAATTATTACAACGTGCTTTAATTTTCAAACAAAATCTTTATTCATTAAATTATAATTTTGTTCTTAGTAAAAAAAAGACACTTTAATTTTATTATAATCATTTTTAAAAACAATTTTTATAATTTTTTTACCTTCACTAACTCAACAATACAACAGCTGTTCCACCTTCAATGATCAATACTGGGGTAAGCCTAAAAAAGGCCTGAGGCATAGATCCATTTGAGGTTCCCTGTGCAAATAAGAAATACAAATAAATTATTGCAAATTCCCCCGGCCCCACGATGCCCTCAAGGTTCTGTATCTATAATGTCATATGGTATTTTTTCTTTTAGTTTTTCATCCAAACATATTTAGCGGATTATAAACCATGAAGGCCGGAGACTTGTGCTTCAAGTGTATAATGAAGGCGCTGCCCATAACCATATAGATATATTGAGTATGTTACAACTTATGAAACATGTACCTTTTTAAAATGTGCTTTTGATTATTTATATACAATAGCTATATTATTTTATTATTATTTTACTTTTTCATATTTTGCTGTAGTGTCTTAATGTGTCAGGTTTATACTTGTTGTTGTATGAATTTTTTACTGTGTACACATTCAGTTATACTTCCACAAAAAATCTATAATTAAATGTTAAAATGACCATTTTATGTTAATTAGAACAGGGTGTAATAAAAAAACACTCTCGCAGTCGATCAAATTGGAAGCGGTCGTTTGTACACGTGATCGATTAAGTTTTAGAAACAGATCTGCTTGAGAAGACTTTATCCTGCGATGAAAGAGGTTTATTTAATTAGAGCGATTTGCAATCAATATATACGCATACTGGCACCAGCCTGCTGGGGCTAACGAAGAGCGGAAATTTCATTAAAATAAACCCTTTGATAACTGGAAGTGAAGAGCCTGTTATGAATTAACATTTTGGGTTGGGTTGGATGTGAATAAAAATTACTATATAGGTGAATTATGTGTGGTTCGCGTTATAAGCTTGTTTTGCAACTAAATACATAAGAGTCGTGTATTATGTGGATGGAAATATAGAGATACAGAGATTTATAGATACGACATTGACATATTGAAATATTGAGATATTGTACCTTGTAAATCTTCTAAGACCGTGATTTGATTTAATTTACAAACTGTAAATCCATAATAATTTGAAATTAAACTATTGCATGAATTAAATTATTAAAAAAAAAAAAAATTATTACGGTTTTTTTGTTTTTTATTTTATTATTAGTTACTAACATTCCTTACATAATTATCATGCCGCGCATACATTTTTATAATATTTAATTATATTAATAGTTCAGTAACTAAAATTTGTTCACTATGATAAAATTAAGTTGATATTTTTTCGTTTTTTGTCAGACTCTGATTAATGAATTGAGTAAGATGCTAAGCCTCGAACGACTCAATTTATCAAAGAATCCCGTTGCCCAGGAAACTGATTATCGCCATTACGTAATATACCACATTCCCTCTCTGGAGACCCTCGACCGCATGGAGATAACACAGGACGAGCGATACAAAGCGCGAGCAATTTATGACCAGGAACAGGAGTTAGTACGTCGACATATAGCATTTGGCTCACGGTAAGCGTTACACATTACATTATACAATAGTGTATGTTTGCGAGGTACATCGTGATCTGATATAATAACGAGCTAATTATATGTGTGTCATGACTACTGATCAATATTATGTTTAGAAATATCTAATACCTATATAATAAATTTTTTAAATATTAGTGATTATTTTCAGATATCAATGGAAATTTCAACTAAAAATACATTTTGTTTAAGATCAACAGAATCAAGGAGAATATTGAGTTGTTTGTACGGAGATTCCTAATCTGGAATATACAGTATATATATAATTATACATATGTTACATTATATGTGTTACTAGTATACTAAGATATATAGTAATATTTTGTTCCTATAAAAAAGTTGTGATAAAGGATGTTATAAAAATGATAAAAAATTGCTTATTAAATATAAACAAAAATATGTTAATTATCAATTATTAATGTAAACGATTAGTTAAATTGCCATGATATTGTTTACGTTTAAAAAAATTAAAAATATGTCTCATCTAACTCATCTAATCACCAAGAATTACTCGAAAAGCAAAAGTGCTACAATGTCCGCCTACAGGAGAACACGGAGAGAAGCAGTTGGTCCAACCAAGATCACGACCCTCAAATTCCTCACACCATTAATCATCATCGGATCGATAAACTGCCAAATAAAATTTTAATTATTGTGTAAACTTAGAAACAATAAAATATTAATTGTTGAAATAGCTATACTTTATCTTCTTCGGTTGTATTTAATGTTTACATAATATATGATAATGCTGATCATCATTATATTGATGACAAATAAAAAATATCGAATATGATTGTTAAAAAATAATCATTTTAATATCATAAAATATAAAACTTATTTGAAGCCTGTATAATATTTAATAAGCAAATCAATGAGAATATTTTACTTTCCGAAATTATATAACAGGTAATATAATTATTCTCTCACTAGATAATTGTTTTACTAATTTATTCCACCTTAATTGTTTTATATATATATGTATAATATTATTTATTTATGTAATGTATTTATTTATTTGTTTATTTTAACAAAATTTAAATAATAAAGTCAAATACCCGTTTCACGTAAATATTTACTTCATTATATAAAATGTAATACATATAGACGTCAAGTTTAACTATGTTTTATGTGCTACATTATTTGAAAATAAAATAAACATTTGGGATAATTATATATACAATGTTGTATTAATTTCTTATTATACATAGAATTGAACACCCGCCCATTCAAGGACTTCATTACGAGATTTCTCCAGTAAAGGATAGTCATCCAGAATTCGGGAATAACTTTTTTCGAGAAAACCCCCCTTTTGATACTGCCGAAGAGGCCATCGAAGCTCGCCGACTTAAGAAGTCCCTGATGGAAATCACCCGACTGAACTGGGCAAAGGTCCCACGAAGTGAAGAACGCCGATTAGCGGCCTCAGACATGGCCAGGGAGGCCGCGATGTCAGGGGAAATGGGTTATAGCTCTGAGGTGATGTCCATGAATCCGGAGCTAATTACTTTAAGAATCAAGACTTAGGGGACCGAACGAGTTATTGTTAGTGAAGTTAAATATTAGACAACTTGATTGACCTTCAAATGTAACTAATATTTTAATAAATGTGAAACAATTATTATTTATATCGTTTGATTTCATACCTTATAACATGTAATATTGACTGTAATTAATACTTTTAATGCATGTTTATATATATATATAATTTTAAGAACTCTTAAAATTATTTTTACGTAAGGTTAGCATATAGACAATGCAATCACCCCGCATAGTGTTATGTTCTTGTACATTAGAACATCTTGCGTTATTTTATAAATATTTGAGAGTGTTCCTAAATGTATTCTAGACAGATAAGAAATTTTTTCTTAACTTTATGAATTTTGTAAATATTTGAAATTAATTAAATATATATATTTATGAAATATCAAAATGACTTATGTAATGCAGCACACTTACTATTACAATACCTCTATAATGTTCTCATCTAATTTTTAGGTGCATTGAACGGTAACGTTACATAATAAAAGGTAAAAGTTTTTCATAGTGGTCAAACATTAAACATGGCGTTATTTGCTAATGTCATCATATTGTATAATTTTAAACAACGAGTATTTTGAATTTAATAAATATAAGTTATTTTGTAATGCTTCTACTATTATTATTCTTTGATGTTGTTTTTTAAACAATATATTTTTTTTACTGAATTGTTTGTAACTTAATAAAAATATACATTTAATCGAATTTGGTTGGAAATCACTTGTCTTTTTTGCAAGCACATTATTTGATCTAATTCGTTAGTTAAAAATGGAGCGTAATTTTTAAATTTATATTTATTGAATTTATATTAAAAAATAAAATACATCGTTTAGATTTGATGAAAGTTTGAAATTTTGTATTTATGGCCATAGCTATATAATTTTACTTCAAAGTATCCATTATTATTATTTTATTAAATATAATATTTTTAAGAAATGCATTTTCACATCATTATGTCTTGTTATAATTGTTTATAGTGGAAATTAAATTTACATATTTTCTATTATTATTATAATTATTAATTTGCTTATTTTGAATAATCAAATCACAGTAAATTGGTTTAAGTTTCAATAAAAAATTAAATATAATTAATTTCTGAAAACGAAACGGTATTGTGATAGTTACAATACTATTATTAGGTATATTCAGGAGAAAGTAAAACTTTACTGTTTATTAAAATTAATTTTTAATGTTTAAAATTTTTACCTAAAATAAGTATTTATTACAGCGGAAAATAATTAACAAAAGGTAAGTTGAAAATCCTTTATTTCAATAGTTATTAAAATAGAATCAACTGACGATCAAAATATAGGCACTATAATCAATTAACTAATTAATCAGATTTCTTATTATAATTGATTATATAAGCAGTACTAGTAGAAATACAGTCAATTTGGTTTTCAAAAACAGTAAAATCGTTGATTGTTATCCATTTGTCTTGTATAAGAGTATCCATAGTAGGGGCCTATAATGGCCAGACTTAAAAGAATGATGGAACTATTTGTAAAGATGTTATCATAAATTCTACTTTGTTTATTTAAAGTTAATCCAATTGTTGTTAAAGTTAATTGTTGCCTAAATCGTACTTAATATGAAAAATAAGATGCTTAGGAAGGTGTATGATGGTAGTATTGGATTTACCATATGACGAACAATCTGAACATTTCCAATCCTCAAGTATACATTATTTGAGGGTTATGTTGATACAATCTTGAATTGAGTTCGTTGAAGAATTTATGTATAAGTAAAGCAGCCGAGGATATTTTATATTAACCGATGTGTAGTAATCACATGATGAGCAAAATATGGGGTTATCAATAGAAATATTAAAATGGTTAAGATATGGGTTAAAGTAAATTAGTATCCGAAGAAATAGCATATTTCAAAATATCATTGCCACTTTTATGAGTAAGAAAAATACACTCAACAAGATGCTTTAGATCCACTTCTTTGGTTACTTATTTATTTTAACCATATCTTAACAATTTTAATATTTCTAATGATAACTCCATATTTTGCTCATCTTGTGATTACCACACAAGTAGAATGTAGAATATCCTTGGTTGTTTCATTTATATACATTAATTCTTCAACGAATTCAATTCAGACTGTATCAACTTAACCCTCAAAGAATGTATACTTGAAGATTGGAAACGCTCAGATTGTTCATCCTGTGGTAAATCCAATACTACCATCATACACCTTCCCAAGCATCGGTATTCTTCATATAGTACGAGTTAGACAACAAAACATCAATACATTTATAAATAATATTAGGTTAACTTTAAATAAACAAATAAGAACTAATGACAACAAATTTTCACACCATGATTATGCCTTCTTGAGGAAAGGTAAAAGCTCGGATATTTAGTATTAATTGTCATAAACATTAAATTTTATTGTTGTTTTACTTTTGCATCTTTACAATTAGTTCCATCATTGACCACCATGGCAATTCTTTTAAGTCTGGTCATTATACTATGGATACTCTTTTAAAAGACAAATGGGTGACATTCAGAGATTCTATTGTTATTGAAAACAAATTTACTTATTTGCTAGTGCTAAATATATAATCAATTATAATAAGAAATCTGATTAATTAGTTAAGGAATTAAATATTATTATTACTATAACTACTATCGATATTCCTTTTTGAATGATTAATTTTTTTTATTCATCTCATTATTTCAAATCAAATTTTAAATATTGAATTAATTATATTTTATGATTTAAATGAACAATAATTATTGTAAATTTTGCTTCGAACATGTTTATTAATTAATAAAAACGGAACCATGCATGGTCGTATAATTTTTTTTTCTGTGATTTTTTATGATAATAACTGGTGCAGTCAAGATTAGATATGACATCATCAAATTAGAACATATAAATAAAGATAGAAATTACATAAAATAAAATCACATATAATACAAATTACATAATATAAAATCATATTAGATAGAGATTACATTAGATAGCGATTTGATAAACATGGTGCAGTATTGTGCAGTATTGTTATTTAATTACTTTTTGTTTCTAAAAGATTCAATTCAATAGCAGACTACATGAAAAAAAAAATTGGTGTCAGATAACAAAATTAAAACAATAACCTTATTACATCATTGCCAAAATACTCAACAAGCAAAATACATTAAATATATCAGAACAATTTCAACAAAAATAGCAATAATTATTGATCGATAGGTTGACAAATTATTCACGAACTACTGCAATCAAAGCTAGCTATTTAATGCACCTCCAGAAATCACTTGCGTAACCATATTATCATGTTAAGTTGAAATCATTTTAATGCATTATGCACGGATTCAAAATGTGTATCTTGTAAAAATCGGTGTTACTTGGTTTGAAAGAGCGGAGCGATTGCAAACACAACACGTCCATATTCCAAATTCATAATCCAAATATTATATAGGTGTCGCTTGTGAGGAAACTTATTTCGAAATTAGCTATGCATATAACTTGATGCCTATAGAAAGAAATTTTGGCATTTAGGGGTGGGGAGACTTTTGTGCGTTGTTTGTTGTTGGTCCTGTGTGGAGGCTTTTTCAAGAGTGTTTTCGGGAAAGACTATCAATGATTCACCACGAAGAAGGTTAATATTCACTAGTTTAACTACGTCATTGGTGCAATGGCTAATACGCTTAACCTAATTGCTTACTAGGATGGTATTGGTCGACATCGGAAGTATCTATGAACACGAAGCTACATATGTACTGTTTTCCCGTATAAATTAAAGGAACATCTATTGTCACTTTTTAACTTCACTGAGTAGTCAAATAGGGCTGCTTACCTGTAGAAATTGAAGGAACATCTACTGTCACTTTTTATCTTCACCCAGAAGTTTAGTAGGATTAGTCGGTGTTCATTGTTAGGATGTTCAATCTCGAATAATATATTTGGATACTGTGAGTTCATGGTTTCAATAAAGGTTACTACTTCCTGGTAGATCGTGGCCAGTGAAAATTTATCATCGACATATAGCTTGTTAATTTATAAATTACTAATGCCGATGACAAGCTTCTTTCTAGATGAAGACAATTTTGAGAATTCTGGACAAACTTGAGCTCCTTAGACTTGCTTGTAGAATATGTAACTAAATCAAACAAAATTGTTATGAAGGACACTTTTCATTAGTATTTTTATATTAAAAGTTCTCTAACCTCCAATAAAGAAATAGGTGGCTAGGAGTTTGTCGCAGACCACGTTGATGACATAGTCATAGAGGATAGATGTGTAGAATGCTACGAAGTCGAGATTAATTTGATAGCTGCGTAATTTGGTCGTATTTGGGTCACTTAGTAAAATTTTGTTGATGAGCGGGTGATCGATTACAGTTATTAGTAGCGGTTTCAGAAGTATGGTGAATATTATGATACTCACTAGTACATACACTAGTATATATAATTTAGAGTAATTTATAAATAATAATATAATATTAATAAATATATTCAATAACAATACATGCAGTAGTGAATATTATAAACCGTCTTCGAGAAACTTTTAGATCCAATAGATTTTCCGGATAACTCCCTGCAGCTACAGGGTATACCAGCTTACACCCCTCTTCAAGACGTACTTGGACTACCGGTGAATATTTACGATCCTATCTATACCCTCTGACTTCTTACTTTCCATAAATCCTCTCCGAATAGTAAAATCATGGCAGCGAGAATGGTTGAGTGGTTAAGGCGCTGGTTTGCGGATGCCGAGGGTGTTAATTGTCTCGGAACAGTTTCAAGCCTACTTTAGCCTATCCGTTACTGGTTAGCAGCTGTGTAAAATTGAGGTTTAACAACCATAATAGGGTTAGTTTGGCATCCTAAAATTTGTCACACGACCACAGATGTGTTGATCAACTAAAAAATACAAAATGTTAAATTATGTACATACGAACTTCCATCAGCCACCTTCATACCCAAATCAATGAGCACATCAGTAATACATGTCAGCATTACGTTATTATATCTACAAACATAGACCAAATAACATTTAACATATAAGCTATATGTAATTGTTATTGTTCCTAATAGTTCTAATCTGGGGATGCACTCTCTAATGTCGGTCATATTATTTATAACTACATCTCTCCAAGTTTCTCAGAGATGCCCTTAACAGTGCTGTGTATCAGAGAAAATGTAGTTTCATCATTATAAAAGTTTTAATATGAATAACAGCTACAGATGAAATAATTATATTCTATTTCTATTAAATTTTGTTTAAATATTCTAAATTATATAAAACTTTTGTTTACATGTAAATAGAGGCATAGTTAATATAGATATATTTTCGGAAATAAGGTGTTAAGAAGAACATTTTTTATAAAGGTAAATAGGGGCGTAGCGAGACTTCTTCAATGTGTATACACATACAATACGAGGCAGACACTTTTCCTAAAAAGTAGACTTTTTCTAATGTAGCAATATAAAAATTGTTTATAATTATGCAGTTGCTATTCAACTGGACTGGTCAAACAGACTATTCAAAAAGGTTTTTTTTTCTACAGAAATTCCCAAGGCTTGTTTCATTATTGTTTATAAAATAAAATAATAAATATTATTAGTACATTGTATTTTTTAAACTTTACCAGAGATGTAACATGGAATAATAATAGGTATATTTAATAAATAAACACTCACAGACACAGTCATCTGACACAGTTGTATGAACTCAAAAATAAGAAAGTGCCCCTTTAAATGATAATAATATAATGTTATAAATAAAACCTGATGCTAACTTAACAAAACCTACTGCTGATGTCAGAAAAGTTTTTGGGATATAATATATCATTGATATACTGATTCTGAATAACTGAATATGCTATATATAATGCCAAGCAAGTATACAGTAACTGGATTAAAACATAATACTATGAAATCTGTTTTTATATAAAGCATTGATTTTTCTATTTAAATTAATAATAAAATAATAGTATTTATTAAAACTTATTTTTGTAAATACCAATACCAATATTAATAATATATATTAATAAAATTTTTTTTTAAATAACTGGAAAAAATACTAATTGAATAGTCTATTTGACTATTTTGCTGGAACCAACATTTTATCCAAACAGACTATTCAACCTGTTGTGTTTTCTCCAGAAATTCTGAAGGCCCACTTATTTCAATATTATTAATAGATATTATAAAATAAGTTAAAAATTATGTTTGTAAACATCAATAATATATATTAATAATAATGAAAAATAAATAACTAAAAAAAAAAGGCTGTTGAGTAGTTTATTTTATGATTCTTATTCAGTACTGGTTAAATAGCTACTGCATTATAATTATATACAGACAAAACTTAAAGCTTTTGGCAAGAACCAAGAATAATTTATAACTTAGATAAAAAAAGTAATGCTCTATATAAAAACTGATTTCATAGCATCATGATTTATTCCAATTATACTTGGCATTATAAACTGCATTCAGTTATTCAGTATAAGTGATATATTGTATCCCAATAACTTTTCTTATATCAGCAATTTTTTAAATTTATAACCTTATATTTTATTATTTAAAAGAGCACTCTCTTATTTTCAAGGTGCATACAACTGTGTATTTACACATATATATCCCTAATTAAGTTTTTAAAAATACAATATACTAATTTACATTTTTTTACTATTTCATATTTAATAAAATGTATTTAAATATAATCCTAACATTTATATTTAATTAATTAATTAAATAATTTAATTTTCTTAATAATGCAAAAATTAAATATTGTATTATAATATTAGTATACTAAGTATAAATATAAATATAAATATAAAGACTAAATATTTTTATATTTAAAAAGAATATTATAGCTATTTACAAACACTTTAATATTAATAACAAATTATATCAGATTCATAGACTTCATTATATAGGTAATAGTTCTCTAATATAAAAGAAAGTAAGCTTTTTATACTTATAAAATGTATAGCAAAAATATATAATTATTTAAACCACATACATTGTATGTATTTTTTTTATATAATTTGTTTAGGTAACCTATTTATCCACAGATAACAGCTTAAACTTCCAGCCTTGGAGCCTATATATAATGTACAGTATTATTTACTGTTACTATAATAAATGTTATATTATTATTATTAAAACTGCTAAATTCTCTTGTGTTATAAATACATTCTTATAGTTTTAATAATCTTCATATATATCTTCAAAATTATTAGTCTCTTATAAATATATATAATATAACCATTAAATAGAAATAATGTAGGCATTTTTATTAAGATATTCTTTTAAATCTTTAGATATACAGGGTAGACCAAAAGTAACCGAACCCAACATATTCATGAATAATGGTTGTCTATGCCTGAATATTCATCAATTATAATCTGAATTATAAAGAAATGGACATTGTTTACAATATTTTTATTTATTATAATAATACATTTGAACAATTGGAACAATCAATGTGTGGCAATTCTGGCATAGACAACCATTATTCATGAATATTTTGGGTTCAATTACTTTGGACCCATGCTGTATAATAATACATTTGTATTATCTAAAATAATTTAATTTTTAAGTTTATTACTTTTCTAATATATAATAATTTTAAAAGCAATCTACTTTTATTTAATAAAACTTTTTTAAGGTGTTTTAATTCAGTTAATAGTTATAACCTTAACATTTATAATAATATAATATAATACATAAATATTTTAAATTAAATTAAACTGTTTTTAGTTATATAATTATGAATATTTATTAATTATAATATGTAGATTAAATAATTTTAAACAAATTAAACAAATATATTATAATGTTTACTATAATACATGATAAAAAAATAATATAAAAATTTAATTCTAGGTTATACTAATATATTTATCATCATTTATTTTCTATTTAAATTATTAAAAAACTATTAATATATATATATTTGTGTAATTTAATATACTTTGGGGTTTATAAACAGGAAAAGAATTTATTATGACATATCATTTTATTTATTATTTACATGTTATTTTATTATTACTATTACAGAACATTATTTATTTTAATATTTATTTTATATCCTTTTTGACTATGTCAATGGACTTTATCAATGGGTACCTCTAAAACAGGAATGAACAAGTTAATAAACAGAAGCCTTGCATCATTTGATATTATTCTGAGAATGCGCGATGCAATCACTTCTCTTACAATCTGCTTATTTTATACTGTCAATCCATTTTTTGTGGGGACATCTCACAAGTATTTATTTATAATTTCATCTCCATACAGAGAGCTCTACCTAGGAGCTGGTGAATTAAAAGATTTTTAACATTTCCATAACATTTAAGTTTTCAATCTGTAATGAATTCAGATATGGGTCTCACTATTCAAGTAATGACTTGAATGTCCCTATTGTACTTTACTGGATCCATATACATGTGATTTCAAATTAGTGCAACTTCCTTTGATCAGTCACAGTCAGCATACATGTTTCTTTTCAATACAGGACCATGGGTTGGAAGTACAATTAGGATATTCTTATCTGGAGCTTGATGCAAATAGATTTAGATCTATATATTCTTGTCAGAGTTTTAAAAACTGTCATTTCTGCTTTTGATGTTTTCAATTATCTGTCTTATCTTTTGGGATTGACCCTCAGACAGAGATATGCACATACATGTTCTCATGTGAATTGGCATAGTTTCTGATTTATAGGCACTTATTTTAAGTCCAAAATCCCAACTGGTCTTATGTAAATCTTTAGTTTTTTTGCTGTATATTCTGAACATTGTTTGCAATTAGATGAATATCAAATGTGAAGTGTACATTATAATTCACCTCATCTAATAATCAAACTCCATAAATATTTTTTTAATAATTTATATATATTTGGATTACTACATTATATGATTAGCTATTATCTTTGTTTTTACTACTTTGCAAGTTATTCATTATTAAAAGTCAAGAACAGAAAACAATAATGAAATGTACTTTTAAACAATTATATACTTTTATAAAATACATACTAAGATGAAATTTAAAAATAACAAATCAAGACAAATAAGATTGGCATACATTTCGATAGCCTACAATATCTAATTTTGTACATTCAAGCATATATCATTATTTTTACTCAGTGTAGTAGGTTGGTATGTAATCAAATATATATAATATAACAGTTTTTGGCATAATGCTATATGTATAATAAATGTATACATTCTATATAGAAACTTTGAGTTATGAGAAGAAAGTATTTATCAATATATGTACTATTTATTAAATTTATTACTTATTAATAAATTTACTATTTATTATTTATTTATGTTAAATGACAAATTATGATTGTCAAATATCAATAGAATATTGTATAATATGTGACTATATTTTTGAACATATCTAACAACACTGCATGTTCTTTGCTAAGAGTATATGTGTATCAGTTGAATCAGAAAATTTATCATTAAACCGGGTTAATTTATCTAAAATACTATTAATAAATGTATTTACGTATCCCATACCTAGATATATAGGAATAGTATCAACTAAAATAAATGAATTTAATATTTCAATACATTTCGTTAATAGTCTTTCCTAGCTTAAAATAATACTAAATAAAAATGATTTTTTTGTAAAAAAATAATTTTTCATATTTATTTAGTTGCTTATGACTTATTTACATTACATTAAATACATCTTATAAAAATGCTCACTAATACCTATACGACATTAAATACTGTTCTAAAAAATTCAGAAGTCATTTTTGACAATTGCAGCAAGTTCCGAGTAGTATAAATATTATATCCGGAAATATATTTAATAATTTTTTTTATAGATATATGTTAGATCACATATGAAAGTAAAGGAAATCTAGTTTCAACTTGATACATCAAGTAAGAGTTAGTTTACAACTTATATATACACTGCTAAGTAATATATTTAAAAATTCATAATATCATCATGTATCAAACTCATACGACTACATTGATTTATTTGAGAAAATAATATTCGAAACATACAATGCTTCAATTTAAAAAAAGCTAGACTCCATAAAAAGTTGAATTGTTGTATATGAAATACTATCAAACATATCGTATAATAAAACTGTAGTAATTAAATGTTTTGGAAATAAATATATATATTTAATTCCCTTATAATTTTCAAAGTAAAATCATGACTATGACTATTTTCTCTCAGAATTAAAATATATCCTATAATTATGTATAAGGTGCAGTAAACTCTATATGAAAACTATATTTTGTAATCTAGGAATAGTACTTGATAGTAATTATTATCTCTATATTTGTTATACACATTTGAATTTAAGATTAAGCAATCTGACCTGTCCTATTTTCAGATTTATGTGTTCCAGCAATATCTAAAACTATGGATGTTACCAAACAGTCCCCATCTTGTAGAATTTCTAATGGTCATCATAGGAACCATTTACAAAATAATGTAACGGAACAGGTATTTCCTTCGCTTAATGGCAATGGACGCATTAAAAAGTCCGGAGCGATGTCCTTTTTCTGGTTTGTTAATAGTTTACTTTCTTTTTATAAAAATATATCAGCTGTTGTTTATAATTTTTTAAGTTTTTAATGTAACTATATTTATATGCGAATTACTTTTATAGATAATTAATTTTGACATTTCTAAAAAAAAATTACTAGTGATTCGTGCAAATTTGAAGAATGTTATATTAGAAAAGTTTGGTAAATTTTACCGATTTATTAGTACTATATGTTTGATAAGTTTATCTTTTTAGTGGTTATTTTACCTGAGATTAATTTAATAATTAAATATTTTATTATGTATTTGTTACTATATGCCAAACATCCCTAGGTCCAATCGTTTAAATAAGGAAACAATACTTAAAATTATTAAATTACTTTGTTATTTCAGAAAATGAAACGCTGATATATTATACAGTTAACAATTTATTATATTAGTAAAAACCATTTTTAAGAGAATATTAAAAGACGAAAAGACATTCCCAATATTTTGAATATTGGGAATATATTCTATATTTTTTTTAATTAAGTAATCCTTCTGAAATGCCCACTTCATATTTATACTCAATGTATTGGTTGAATATTATTAATGTTAATTTTGTTAAATTAAATTTAACGACAGTTTTTTTCATCTAAATAATAATTTTACTTTCTCAATGCTTTTAACACTGTCTCTATATATATGAATAGTGGCTATACATAATTTTTAAATTTTAATACGAGCTATCGTCTTTGCGTCAATAACAATGACATATTTCTCCAGAACATACCAGGCGTCTTGAACCGAAGTTAATATAATATAATTATATTTTCCTTTCATTTAGGAAACCGCACACAATCACCACTCTAGTCATCTGCCTTTTGGTTCTCTATTATGCCGCAGTGGTTGTCAGTGACGACAGTCCTGCGGCGGACAATGTCAAAAGGTGACACATCCATACTTTATTACAAGCTTCATTGTATACCAATATTGTTTGCATTGTGTATGCATTAATTTTTTTTAGTTATATCGCAGTATATTGTTGTACATAAATATGTACATACATCTAGTTTCAATAGCTATTTTTGTATACAGTGTATCTGCAATATTATTTAGTTTTAATTATTTTCATTAAACAATATTTATATTTTTTATTCAACGTGTTTTTCATAGTAAATTACATTTATTTGCTAATAGTATTAAACATTAAAAAAAAGTTTTTGATATTACAAACTAGACATTTTCATGAATGTCATCAAATTTGATAATAGTGTTGATAAAATATTACACATTTCACACTGGAATTTTAACTATATACGTGAAATTCACAAGATACATTATTTATACATTTTATACTAGGATACACAAGTTTTACAGTTATATGTTACATGTTTGGGTGTTTCATTATTTATCTATTGAAATATTGAACAAAAATAATTATCGGATTTCATAATACACATTTGATTTGCTTAGACATATGGTTATTTATAAATAGCGCAAAATATTTATAAAAAAGTATGAAAGATTAATTAAAATATTCTACATTTTTATGCTAGATATAAATTATATTTTCTTATTTCTATTTTGAATCTTGTTAGTATCAAAGATAAATAGGTCTATTTTTCGAATTTTGATAAGCTTTTTGTTCTTAGTATTCGTTCATAATGATGTTTTGGGTGTAATATAATCTTGATTTATTTCTATTTTAAACTTATATTTTTTACAAAATCACTCTTATATTAATTAATTTATTATATTATTATATTTCTTTGGCATATACGTAGGCTAAACTATTTATTTATATTTTATAATAGAGATGTATTTATTTACAATTGTCATTCAATACTACTATTCGCATAAATATATACGTTATATTCACTCTACACATTTCCCTGAATTTTCATAGATCATTAACAGCGGTTGTAATTTCATATCTTCTATTTGGTATTATCTTAAATCCGGATGGACTGTTTACATGGCCACATCCAGGTATATTATAATTTATTTTATTGTGCTTTGTGATAAAATTATTTAATTTCATTTGTTATTCTATGTTTATTTTGTAGCTTTTTGGCGACTCATATTTTCGTTGAGCAGCCTTTACGAATTATTTCTAGTCTTCATTCTCTTTCTGGTAAGTTTCGTATTGTAAATTGAGAACTTAAGTAACTTCTATGATAACAAAATTTGAATGTTTTTTTAAACAAAATTCTAAAAAATATATTTAGAAAAAAAATTCAACGGAGAGTATGAGATCCTAAAAAGTAAACTCAATATTTGTATTTTATTTATATTTTGATTATTTTCATAAGTTTACTATTATTTTATTTAAATTATTTAAAATAATGTTTACCAAAAAACCATAGAAATTTAACTTGTTGTTAATATTTTCGTCCAAGTTGTTATTTTCATTCATTATTGTTATAAAAATTTTTAAAAAAAATATATATATATATATAATTTTAAATCAGATGCCAGTGTTATATGAGATATAGTTACATATATAACTAGATTCAGCTACATATATCTATATATTTATCATTTCAAGACTTGTGTAGTCATAAATTTATACTTTATATTTTGGATGTTTAGTTTTCACCAAAAATGTAATCTTATATTGATCTAATGATTCTAATAAAATATTTTTGCAAGTATTTGATAGCGTAGATTATACGGATAAGTTATAACATAATGTTAATCTGGTACTAGTATTATTATATTATAACTAGACTACTAAACACTATTTAACTTACATGTTCATTACATGTTCTAAAATAGTAAACTTATTAATTTATTATTATTGATGATTATTACTCACTAGTTGTATTATAATTCTACTTCAACGAACGTATTCTAAAAAGTTTTAAAACAAATAGAAAATAAATAACACGTTATAAACTTTATTTATGATCTTTTTATAGTATTTAAAGAAATAATCTATAGCAAAGTCACATTTTAAAATGAAATGAATATTTCGTACTATAATAAGAATTTTGTGTTTTTGTTTTAGAATGTACACGAAGCTCGGCAGTTATTAACACACTTTGATCCTACATTAGGCACGGAACTTCCAGAGAAAAACTATGCTGGTAACTGTTTTATCTATGATTACGACAAACCGAATGATCCTTTTCACAATGTTAAAGTGAGACATAAACCTAGTATTTTCCTTACACATGTGACTATTTGTTTTCATTAGGATCATTTAGATCATTCATTGTCTGGCGGTTACTTTTACATTCAAACACAAACCTTCACGAGACTACGAAATCAAAAATGGGTACATTCAGTGAGCCATTAATTGAAATAGATACATTCAAAGAGACTCAAACAGCCACTAATAAAATTTCCGAAAACAAATGTTATTTATAAATGAATTAGATGAATGCGACTATATTATATAATATGCATTCCCAGAATAAAAAAAATTTGTCCATTTTCAACACCGATTATCACTTTAGTTTTATTGATTTGAAAAGTCAATTGTATGTTTCTGTATCTAAATAATAATGTTAAAAAAATTAAATATAACTGATCAATTTGAGGTGAAAATTTTTAATTGTAAATTTTTAAACATCTGTTTCTGGAAAATCATTTCACAAAAACTTTTGTATTTAAATAATAGTCAGTAATATAAAATCGATGTCAATAATGCTAAAAAGCAACTGATATATAATATCTTCAATTATTCAATTATATTTCCCCTTGTTTCAATCGCGGCGTTCAGTGCCTTGTTTATTCGAGATGAAGTTAATCTTAGGCAGTTATTCTTTCAAAATGGTGTAATTTCAATGCTACCATATATTAACTACTCCGATGAAAGAAATATCAGACTACTGTGAAAATTACCATATTTAACGAATGCTAATATTTGTGATCATTATTTATTTCCTAAATTAATATTTATATATATATATACCGTCAAAATTTACTCAAGCTCGAATGGACAAGGCACTGAAAGACTCAAAGAAACCACGAGAAAGATCATGTGCAATGTATAATTACCGGTTGACATTAATGACAATAATTTTTATAGTTACTAAAATGTAAATTTCAAATTTATCCATTATCATATTTTAATACACAAGCTTTTTGGATGGTCACACATGTGTCAAATATTCTTTAAAAAATTATTAATATGTTACTGCATTATTGTGATTATGAAAAACTAATTATCATCTCATTTCAGGAAATGAATTTGGATAAATAATAGACATTACTGATATGACATCAGTTTAATTGTTTTAAATTATAGGCCTATATATATATATATATTATAATTTTACATTGACAATATATTTGCGAATGCTTTTATAATATTTTTCGTGTTTTCCAATTGAGGTGTTTCTATACAATTTATCGATATTAAGTCAAAATCTTCGCTTAAACTATTATCTATACAAAAAAGAAAATTCAGATTTCGATCCAAAACGATATGTATTTTTATTTTAGGTGCTTCGTATATATTCAGGCGTTTGAAATTGTAATAAATACAACGTTTATAGTTAGTTTTATGAAAGAAATTTATTAAAGGTTAAAAGTTTCCGCCAATCACTCAATAGAACCATTCCTGGATTGTTATGTTTTTAATAACAGATAATACGTCCTATTTGTAACTCTTTTTACTTGTTTTACAAGATATTAAGGATACAAAATTTATTATTATTACTAAAAATGTTCCATTATTTTTTATTTTGAACAAAAGCTTAACAGAATTTAAAATTGATTTTGTAACGTTTAAAAAATTATTAATTCATTGTCTAATTATGTATTATAAGTTGTTTTTAAAATTTTATTATAATTTTCACGAACACGTTAAAAAAATCCTTTGATCCTTTTTAAAAAAAATCGAGCTATACATAATTTTAGATTTCTAAATGTGATATCTATCAAGTAATTTTTGCATATTCCGTTTGGTAACTGATATATTGGTATAACCTTTTGAAAATGGAAAGTTAGGGGGGTTATCTAATGCATATGAATATTTCAGGAAAATATTAAAAAAATATATTAAAAAATATATTTTATAATTTAAAAACATTATATCAACATAATAGTAATAATATATATATATATAATAGAATGAAAACTTACCACATGTATAATAAAGAAAATTTAAATGCAAAAAAACGTTTACAACTATGTACTTCAAACCGCTCTACTGAACTTTTTGAAGGGTTTTTACTTTCTATTCCTAGCCACATAATATGTTATTATAATATGTATATTATATAGACTACAAGGAAATCTAATTATACGCTTTCCTTTATTAAATTCATATTTTAGTGACACTTTAAGACTAAAATTTGTTCAATATATTATAAAAAACTTATGTTTCCACCTACACACAGGACAAAATCGACGTGTTTGTGTCGATCCATTTCTTCGGCTGGTGGCTGACTACTCTCATTCTCCGGGACTTCAAGTTGTGTCTTATCATCAGCTTCAGCTTCGAGATACTCGAGTACACACTGCAACATCAGCTGGCAAACTTCGCCGAGTGTTGGTGGGATCATGTAAGTGCTCGTCGCTTTGACTCTAGAAGAATATTATATGTTCTATATACAAGTGGAGTGGGACGAACTTGCTCCTCACTGGATTATATTTCATTTGGAATTTATTGATGTGTTGTTATTTATAACTGTTTTCAAATTATCTATAAATGTGTCAAAAATGTGTCAAGTCTCATTGTGCTATATTTTATGATGTGTGTATTGATGTTTATATAGATTTAAAAAAGTCCAAATACTATTTTTAATTTTTTTTTACTAAAATTTATTCCGAAGATATAAACAAAAGGAATGTTGCTATTTTTTCGATAACTTATATTAGTTTTAATATGGAATGTTTTTGCCAAACATCAGAATTTCATAACTTAATTATATTATGTATTTATTAATTGTATATAATATTAACTAATATTGGATTACCATATCATATTATGGCTGTATTTCCAAAACAATGAACTTGTTTAGGGGGGATTACACCAAAACGACGCATTTCAATAAATAGTTTCTACATTACACTTAACTGCTCAGCTTGTGACAAAATGCTTTTCTACGTACATATATTATTTGATTTTGTCTTCGCACGAGCAGCTATAATAAATAAGTGTTCGGTGTAGATACTTCGTTATTATATTACTAAATTGGCAGCTTCATGTGCGCTTTATATTTTGTATAATTTTTCTAGTTTAAAATGATTTATATTATGTCATATTATATGTTATATCTATATAAATAACAGTATTAATAAACTGGTGTAGATAGTTTCATTAGTATATTTTGATGTGTTGTGAGTATTTTGCGTGTAAATCATAATAATTATTTATAAAATTATCCTGTTTTACATGCAAAAACACAAAAAATTTAATTATGGTTACCTATAAATTAAAAAAAGGGCTTAACTATTCAATTGGTACATTTAATATAAATAATAATAAATTTAACGTGGTTTGTTATTAGTAACGAAAGAATATGAATAAATACTTTAAGTATATCCGTTATGGATTCAATTATGGTATATTTTTTATTTAATTTTATAACGTAATTATTTTAATTTACAGTCAAACGTAAGCATGTTTAGTTACCATATGACATTTCTAAACTAATTCCAATAAATTAATGTATTTCATGCCAAATTTACAATGTTTTATAAACTCGCATTTTGTATGTAGATTAGTTGTCATTTATTATATTATACACATATACGACAGCTTAAAATTAAATACATACTATAATAATCTACTTCATAACGTGTGTATTTAACGTAGTAAAATAATGGTCTACATTGGACCACCATATTATATAGTCACGACATAAAGATTCGGTGTAGCACACAATACCACTGCTTTCTGCAAATAACATATAACATTTCTCATCGATTTACTCATATATTTGCACAAGGCAGGAATATACATTGCTGGAAGAAGGGGGAGGGAGGCTGTTTACTACACTTAATTCTTAAAGAGTACCTTATTGTATGGCTGCTGCTATACTTAAACTTATGTACCATGAATAGGGGCACCAGTATAATTTGAACAAATAACTTTTCTGGAGTCGGATGGATTCAGTCATGACGAAGGGGACTTCTCAAATCTTGAAGTTTTTAATTGTGTGCTACTTATAGTAAAAAACTAAAGATAAAGTGAAATAAGTTTAGTGAACTTATTTGAAAAAATTAAGTAACCGCTTTTTATAATTTAAAAAAACATGCATATATTCAAAATTAATTAGAGTTTTTTCTCACAAATACATATATATATAATTCCAAGAAAAAGTGAAGTCAAAAAGTATAAATTCCGCGGTTTTAATCTTTTTTATTTTCGTCAGCTAAATTTTACATTTGTAAGTTATGCGAACGTAGGTTAAACGAATTGGTACAATTAAAATAAATTCAATTGATATCAAATAAATATATATACTAAGCATTAATAATTCTTTATTTTATGTTTTTTATAATGCAGTTTTCCATGAATTTTGGTTTTGATATTGAGTCCTATTGCAGCATTTATATGTATATTAAAATTAGTATATTTATATAAACATCTATTGTTTTCATTTACGGCTCTCACTGTTAAAAAAGGCTTGGGAGTTTTTTTTAAAAATCTGGCAAGCCATGAATGCTCTTTTTACTTGTTAGCCTATTAGACTACAATAGGCTTGGGATTATTAGTGTGTATATCAGCTGGCGAGCTTTTTATTGGCTGGCGAGATTATTGTTGGCTGGCGAGCATAAATACATAAAAAAAGTCCCAAGCCAATAAACTCAATTGGCTGGCGAGTTAAAATGGCATTCAGGCAAGCCAGAAATGGTCGAAAATGAGCTGTTTAACAGGCTG